>SJYQ01006380.1:297478-312508 GCA_006410935.1 Redunca redunca
TAAAAAAAAAAAATTAAAAAGTAGAAATAGTTAAATTATGATATAATAATATCATATATAGTTATAAAAATTATTATAATAAGGCTACATCATAACATGAGGAAATAAATGTTACAATATTAATTTAAAATCAAGATGCAAATTTGTATATGCAGTATGATCACAACTTAGCTAAAAAGATGAAAAGAAGAAATACTAAGGAATGTACACAAGAGTTAGCAATAGTGGCTTTGAGAGTTGAAACTGATTTTTTTTTCCATCTAATCCTTCAAACTGTCTACAGTTAGGGGAAAAATGAATTTATGTAAAAAGCCAAACTACCTTTGGATTGAAAAGTACCATACTTGGGTATTTATAACTGCAGTCTGAGATCTTTGGCCCATCCTTTTCTTAATACTACATCTTCACAAAGTTTGGTAAGTTTCTCTAATGAGGTACCTCTGTTTATTGAGTTACTGAAATAATTTTCTGAGAATTTTGAGTGGAATCCTCTTTAAGGATACCTTTTGAAGAATGTTTTTGGGTGGGCTTATTTTAAATGTAAAATGTTTAGAGATGATTATGAAGATATTAGAAGTTTATGAACTTTAAAAAGTTAGGTTTATATTCTTTTCATGGAAAGCTTCCATATTTGAGTTGATGTCAAATTAAAATAAAATCACAAAATTAAAAGAAAGATTTTACATCAAGCTAAGTGGAATCATATGAACTATGGTTACCAAAAGTATTTTATTAAGTGTCTCTGGGTGTGACTCAGTTGAGTGAAAACAGCAGAAATGCCTGCCCCAAAGGGGAGGGTAGGACGGTGGGGAGCTCTGGGCTATGGCTCTGCCTTTCTGCCACTGGGATTTTACCAAGCCACTTAACCCCTTCTAAGCTCCACTTCCACACATGCAAAAAGAGGAGCTTGGACTGGGACTGGTACTGTTTGGAAAAATACCAGCACTGTCTGAATAAACACTAAACATATAAACTAAATATAGCATATATAGTCTATGAAAGCAAAAGGGTAAATGTGTCTTGCTGCTGCTAAGTCGCTTCAGTCATGTCCGACTCTGTACGACCCCATAGATGGTAGCCCACCAGGCTCCCCCGTCCCTGTGTCTTAAAAAGTGGCAAATCCAGAGAAGATCAGTGTTCTTTATGTTGGAGGATAATTATCACCACATTTCCATCATGATTTTACCATTACTTCAAGGTTTGTAAATAAAGGTCCATAATTTAGCAGAGAAAATTAAGTTCAAAGTGAAGGAAAAATTTCATCCTTTTTGACTAGCTCACATGTGGTTCTCAGATTTCAAATCTGGGACCCTTTAAAAGAAGCAGTTGAATGGATTATAGCTGCCATAAGGGTATAAAGAGAAAGACAAAACCTCTAAGATAATTAAGGTTTTAATCAGCACTTCAGTTCAGTTCAATCGCTCAATCATATCCGACTCTTTTCGACCCCATGGACTTTAATCAGCACTGAATAGATATAATTCAACATTTCAACTATGCCATGAAACAAACAAATGATATGGCAGGAAACCTGGGTCTATTCTGTCATAATCACTCATGACATTGGACAAGTCACTTAATCTCTTTGGGCTTTATTGATGGAGAAAACAACAACAAACAAACAAACAAAGGATACTGATATCTTCCTTGCCTACAAAGAGGAGGCTGGACCATATGCTCTTTTGAGGTCCTTGAAGCTCATTGCTCTATGACTCTGAAAAGCTGGTGCAAGTATGGGAGCAGAGAAATAGCTTAGACCTCTCAAATGGTCTTCATGATGAAATTGTCAAGAGTCATTTTCAATTTTTTATTAATTTTCTAAAGCAGCTTTTCTTGCCAGTCTAGACAAATTCAATGTACTTAGCTAGGGAGTCTAAGACCTGTATAAGTTATCAGTATTCTGAATATTCTTTTGGCAAAATATCTACCTTAAGCATATAGACTGCAGATAAAACTTTTTATGGGGAGGAGGTGGAGAATAGTCTTTGATTATTATAATGGAATCTATCTGGCACAGACAAAATATGCCTCCTCCTCTCCATCCATCTAGAGCTGATACAGCACTCAGTCTAGCTGACCATTGCCAGCCCAGTGCTCTGGCTGTAAGGCTAAATGGTAGTGGGTTTATTAATCATCAGCCTGGTAATAATAGCCCCAAGAATTCCATATCAGTGACTTATAAGACCTCGGTTACTCATAATACATGGGAGCATCAGAGCTCTGATTAAGTGGACTATCTCACTCCTTGTGTGTGTGTGTGTGTGAAAGTTGTTCAGTCATGTCCAGCTCTCTGTGACACCATGGACAATAGCCTGCCAAGCTCTTCTGTCCATGGAATTCTTTAGGTAAGAATACTGGAGCGGGTGAAAGTAAGAAAGAAAGTATAAGTCACTCAGTTGTGTCCGACTCTTTGCAACCCCATGAACTGTAGCCTACCAGGCTCCTCCATCCATGGGATTTTCCAGGCAAGAGTACTGGAGTGGGTTGCCATTTCCATCTCCAGGCGATCTTCCTGACCTGCGGATCAAAAACAGGTCTCCCGCATTGTAGGAAAATCCGTTACCATCTGAGCCACAGAGAAGGCCAAGATGGCATTTTCTTCTCCTAGTAGTGGTCCAGAGGGGTGACTTTAGCTCTGTTTAGTTTAGTTCTGGATCTTATTCTGTGTGGATAATGTACTGCCTCATTCCCACAACATGTATCCTGTAAATTTAACAACTTTGGTATCTTTGATTAGAATTACATGGTAACAAAGGGAATTTGGAGGTTGTTAACCAGTAGGGAAGTTTTATCCCAGCTTACTTAGCATGTGGAGAATTTAGCAACTGAGAACAATCTAAATGTCTCAAAACTGCAGATTTGCTATGGTGCAACCATAAGACAAAATTACTCAGTTATTAAGAGTGCTTCTTCTGTGTGAAAATAATTTGATGAAGTATTACAACATAATGTTAAGTTTAAAAAAGCAGGATATAAAAATATATACAACATAATGCAAACCATCTAAGATAAAAAATAGAGATGGAGATATACTATAATACAAAAAAAAAAAAGAACTAGAAGAACACACTCCAAAATGTTAACAGTGGTTATCTCTAGGAAATAAGAAACAGTAGATAAATTTTCTTCATCCTTTTCTATATTTTTGGATTCTCTAGAATGATACTGCATTATTTTCAAGACTAGAAAACAAACTTGTAAAAACTAGTTTCACCACTGTAAAATTTATTTTATGGAAATTCCCTAGTATACAGTAAATCTATTTAAATATATATTATTTAAAATGTAAAATCATATCCTACCCAGACAGAAGCCCGAGAGAAGAACATCAGGACCAGTATAATGACAAAATACCAAATCAGGAAGTTCCCTATTACCCCACAAGAGTCATCCTTCCGGCATTCATAATCTTGATTTGGAATGGTAAAACTTATAGGAATGGCGGGAGGATCCACCTCCCAAAATAAAGAAAAAAGATCTCCCATGATGACTTCTTGCTTTGAAAATAAAACATGCTCATAGGGATGAAGATGACTGGGAAGTACTTGAGGTGTATGACAACTTCCTTGGCAACCTATTATGACATGTACACTTCATTAATTGTGACAGGAACTGACAAATGTTTCTTGGATTGCTAAATTTTTGGAAGATTTGTGTAAGTCACATCTATGAAAATTTAAGGTAATTCCCCATACCTCAATATGGTACGTTCTGCCTTAATCTTTTTGTGTGTCTTGAAACTTGTATACATGGTATTTTCTTTACGTAAATCTAAGTCTCTAAGTTTCTAGTTTCATTTTTCAGTCTCTTTGATATATATCATACCATTGTAATTTAACATACATAGTTCTAATGTGTTGTAGACTGAACTGTGGTCCCCAAAAAGCCTATGTTGAAGCCTCAAGCCCTGATTTGACTATAATTGTAGATAGAGCCTAAAAAGAGGTAATTAAGGTTAAATGAAGTCATAAGGATGGGGCCCTAGTCCAAAATGACTGGTGTTATTATGAGAAAAGGAAGAAACATCAAGAATGTGCAAGCACAGGGGAAAAAAAAGAAAAGGCTATGTGAGGACACAGAAGAGGGCCATCTGCAAGCCAAAGGACACAGGCTCAGGAGAAATCAATCCTGCTAGCACCTTGATCTTAGATTTCCAACCTCTACAACTGTGAAAAAAACTAATTCCTATTGTTTAAACTATGCAGTCTGTGGTATTTTCCTATGGCAACCCTGGAAAACGAATACATAATGCCAACAATGTATCTAAATTAGGTAGTAGTAGTGTTCCTTTTTGGAGAAGGCAATGGCATCCACTCCAGTACTCTTGCCTGGAAAATCCCATGGACGGAGGAGCCTGGAAGGCTGCAGTCCATGGGGTCTCTGAGGGTTGGACACGACTGAGCGACTTCACTTTCACATATTGGAGAAGGAAATGGCAACCCACTCCAGTGTTCTTGCCTGGAGAATCCCAGGGACAGGGGAGCCTGGTGGGCTGCCATCTATGGGGTGGCACAGAGTCGGACACGACTGAAGAGACTTAGCAGCAGTGTTCCTTTCTAAGCCTTGAATAAATGCACAATAATTCACAGATTACATTAAGAGGGAAAACATAGATGTGTTTGTTGTGAGTTACATAAAACATGTACAGTTTCTTTCAGCCATGTATTGGGGAGGAAACTGGTATTCTAATTTTGTGTGTGTGTTAGTTTTTCAGTCGTGTCCGACTCTTCTTCACGATCCCATGGACTATAGCCCACCAGGCTTCTCTGTCCATGGGATTCTCTGGGCAAGAATACTGGAGTGGGTTGCCATTTCCTTCTCCATTCTAATTTTGAACATTTGAACAATTTTCAAGTTAGTTCATCCCTAAATCTAAAACTAGAGCAAACCACGGTTGCTGCTAAGGCAATCTAAAAATTATAAGAACTCCACTTTAAAAAAATCGGTTAGATCTTTAAGAGCATAGCATACCTGCAGATTTTCATTAACATGCAATACCACAAGAAAACTTCATTTTCTTCTGTTGCACCTTAGAAGCATTTTAGGAAAATTTCTGGCCATTGAGACGCGCTGTGACAATCCATTAGCTTATCAGGACACAGTGTGATGTTTTTATTAGAGGCACGCTTCTCTGCATCCCCACAAGCAAGTCTCCAGACCTTGTGCCTCATGGACCTTGACTGTTTCAGGCCCGAGTCCCCTCCTCCAGGAAGCTCGCGGGAATCTCTGGCTGGGCCCACCACGCTTCCTTGGGGCTCACTGCACTCCACCTCACCTACCTTTCTAGTGCACCTTCCCGCCTCCCCGTACCACCCCAATCCCCTCTCTGAGCTACTCCAGGCAGAAACCAGGGAAAGTTTTACTTCCACATCATCCTGTGTGCGGTTCAGCGGCACATTGTTATTTGTTAAATAAAAGCAAACTGAACTCCCTGATGAACCTTTTCCTCAGGATTAGAAGTTCTTCCAAAGAATATGCATGAAAAGTAAAGACTGTTTCTTTTTAAAACCTCAAAACCACTAACAACTTTAAGAAAGCACAATTTGGTTCTTCTTGTTACTACTGCAACCTCATTACACGGATATTTAAAAATTTACATGGGGTCAGGACACATAATTTTTTTTAACACAGAGGTGTGAAAAATGCTTTCTCATTGCTGACGGTGTCTGGACACATTACCAAGTACTCTGTGTCCTACAATTACCCACATTGCTTAATAAAATCTGCTCAAAAATATGAGCCTATAAACCCCCAAAGGAAGCTAAAATGATATTAATATATAGAAAATCAGCTTCTTATAGTTGTTACTTTTTACTGTGTGTTCAGAACCTGGTCTGAATTTTTTCTGCTCAGCTTTCCCCCCGCACAAGAGTGGGAGCCACAGATCCGGAGGCTGTTTCCCTGGTAACGCTCCTAGCCTCCTTTCCCCCGCCCCTCCTCCTCTTCCCGCGAGAAGAGACAGTCCCGTCCTTCCGGTAACTGTAGACGCTCGAGCAGGTCGATTTTGCTGTCGCGCTTGGTTTCGCGCATGTGCAGTGGAGAGTGGCGCGAACCCGCCGCTTCCGGCCGAAGAACACGGTGCGTTTTCGGGGTCATCTTTGTGCTTCCTGGAGTAGGAGTCCGCGCGGGCCGTAGGAGTTTCGCGCCTGCGGACCTGGGGGAGGGTTCAGCCAAAGGGGAATGTGGCCAGACCACCCACTGCCCGTAGTGGAAGGGAGAAAAGAAGCCATAGGAGTTGCTAAAGTTTGTACTGGGACAGCCAGGGAGGGAAGCTTTCTGCACTGGGGAATATTGACTCCTGGTCAGGGTGGCAGGAAGGGTACTGGTCTGTACTTAATGGGATACGACTCCCTAGAGCAGGAACAGGCCTTAACACTTGTCTGCAAAAGATTGGCCCTAGCGAAACAGAGGAAGTATACATCCCAATGCGGACCAAAACTGCTCACTGTCCCCACTCACCTTTACTCCCTTCACACCGCGAGCACTCGCCCTTCTAAAACTTAAATCCTTATAGTTTTATTAGCAACACAAAACGGAGATGGCCTGGTTGCAGAGTTGGTAAAGATCGTAGGCAGTTAGTGATTTCTGCACAAGCATGTAGCAGGATAATAATGACATATTTTATTTGGAATATTTTCTCACCAAACTTGGTATTTTGGATTTCTTATAGCTCTTGGCCTGGTCCTTGTTACACATTGCAAAAATACAACACTAACCCTTGAATTGCAAAGTAAGACAGTTTTCTTTATTGGAAATGTTAAATTATTCTCTGAAGGGACCACCCAGTTCTCTGTTGATTACACTGTGATGCCAATGAAGCTGTCATTTAGGGTTTGTTTTTCATATTAAAGGGTATTAATTAATATTAAAGGGTATTAACTAATTAAGTGTATTAACATTAAAGGGTAAAAACAATTCGGAAAAACATTTGAAAGATGAGGAAAAGTATGTGCAATTTTAAGTTACCCACTGGGCGACTGAACAACAATAATAGACACAAGTTTGATTTCTTAAATGGAGCAGTAGTTCCTTTTGATTAATTCCTAATCTTTTTGATTTTGAACAGATGCAAGGGGAGCCAAACCCAAGTGCTTCCCTTATTGACAGAACCATCAAGATGAGAAGAGAAACAGAAGCTAGGAAAGTGGTTTTAGCCTGGGGACTCCTAAATGTGTCTATGGCTGGAATGATATATACTGAAATGTAAGTTAATTAGCCAAAAAAAAATGGGAAAAATAAAAATTGAAGAGGCCAACAGTTGGTTCCACAGGTTTTGTGTTCTGATTTTTGGGGTATGTGTATCTGTGTCTTAATATTAAAAAGCCTTTCTGATTTTTTTCAGGACTGGAAAATTGATTAGTTCTTATTATAATGTGACATATTGGCCCCTCTGGTATATAGGTAAGTAATTTTCACTGATTTAGAGTTAGTCCCAGTGAAAAACTGCACTCAAGTTGAATTCAACTTAGTATTCATTCCTTCATTCAACACATTTGAATGCCTGCTATGTTCCCAAAACTGGGAATACACCAGGAAGGGAACAAGGTCTGAACCCTCATGGGAAGAATACTCTAATAGAAGAGACAATCAAGTTAATAAACAGTACAATTCCAGGTAATCATGAGTTCTGTGAAGAAAAATAAACTTTGGAGCTGGTAAGATTTGTATTTGTTATTCTCCCTGAATTGCCTTCCTTACTTCTCTACGTTTTCACCTTTCAAGACCAACCAGATTTTTTTCCCATTGATACCTTCCTCAGTTTCCTCATTCCTTCCTCTCTCTGTTCTTCAGTAGTCCTTAGGTATAAAGAATCTTTGTGGCCATTGAAATAAATTCCAAAGTCTAATACATACATTAAAATCTGTGATAGGGAAGTGATGGGGCAAGTGGAAGAGCAAGAGTTTTGGAATCCGTATACCTGAGTTAGAATCATGGCTTCAGTAACTAGCTGTGTGCTATTGCAAAAGTCACCTGACTTCTTTGCAACTGTTGGCAGAACTTTAAAATAAAGGTGAAAATGTTTATTGTAAAAGGATTAATGATAATATTTTGAAACTCGCTGGTAAATGCCCTACACATAATAGACATTCATTAAATGTTAACTGTTAATGAGGAATAAGAATATAGTTTTTAATTTTTTTGTTGTTAATTTGCTAAAGTATGCATGGTTTTGTTTCCCTCAATTAAATGTTCCACTCCCCTTTTAAAAAATAAATTGTTCTCTTCCAGAGCTTGCCCTTGCATCTCTCTTCAGTCTAAACGCCTTATTTGATTTTTGGAGGTATTTCAAATACACCGTGGCACCAACAAGTCTGGTTGTTAGCCCTGGACAGCAAACACTTTTAGGGTTGAAAACAGCTGGTACGTGTTTTATATCTTTTGCAAAGGTGAGGGGAAAGTTTGGCAGTAAATCTCTCAATTTAATTTTCTCATAAACTCAGCTAGAAGGGATTTCTAACGCCATCTGATTCAACTCTATTAAACAGTTTTACAATAAATTATCTTAAGATCAATGATTATATTCCTATTTATATAAATTAAATAACATTCATAGCCTCATGGAAGTTTGTTCCATTGTTTAATTACAGTTAAAATTAAATGACTAATTTCTGCTGCATTAAAGCCAGTTTCTTATTTTTAACTTGATGGAAAATGGTACACAACCATTTGTGATATTTTGGTAATAATACTTTATGTAATTTAACAACCAGGTCACACTTACTTGCCGTTTCCCTGACCAAAAATAGATTCAGTTCATTGCATTTGTTTTCATAGAAATTTTATTTAATGTATGTGTGCTCAGTCATGACGGATTCTTTCCAACTCTTTGAAACTCACTGGTAAAAGTTTTGATCTATGGACTGTGGCCCTCGGGGCTCCTCTGTCTGTAGAGTGGGTTGCCATTTCCTCCTCCAGGGGATCTTCCTAACCCAGGGTTCGAACTCTCGTCTCTTGTGTCTCCTGCCTTGGCAGGCGGTATACTTACACAACAATTATTTGTTTGTTCCTTCTAGTTGTACAGACTACTCCTCCACGTGATCTGGCAGCAGCCCAAATCCCTCCCTCTCCACCTTCTTCAATTCAGGGTCAGAGTGTGTTAAGTTACAGCCCATCTCGCTCACCCAGTACCAGCCCCAAGTTCACCACCAGCTGTATGACTGGATATAGCCCTCAGCTGCAGGGCCTGCCATCAGGTGGCAGTGGCTCTTACAGCCCCGGAGCGACCTACTCACCCATCAGCGGTTATAACAAGGTGGGACTCTTACCTCCTACTATTTTATTTACTGTTTCTCTTACTACTACTATTTTGATTACTATTTTAGAAGTGGGAGGTTTGAATTGAAAATCACCTAGTGAGTCAAAACTCCTTTTTTTTTTAATCAGTGAAGAAACCAGAACCAGTGGGTAATTGACTTGCCTAAATTTGCCTGTTTAAGAGCCAAGAATAGGGCTTCCCTGGTGGCTCAGTGGTGAAGAATCTGCCAGCCAGTACAGGAGACATAGGTTTGATCCCTAGCCTGGGAAGATTGCCATGAGACAACTAAACCTTGCACGGCAGTTACTGAGCCTGCCCTCCAGAACCTGGGGGCACAGCTACTGTGCCCATGTGCAGCTCCTGCTTAATAAGAGAAACAGCTGCAGTGAGAAGCCCACACAGGAGAGAGAAGCCCCCAGTCTCCACAGCTAGAGAAAAACCTGCTCCCACAGCAGTGAAGACCCAGCACAGCCAAAAATTTTAAAAAAGACAATAGAACCCAGTTAGAAGTTCTTTATATCACATCTTAAGAGAGTCCTCAAAAAAAAAAAAGATTTAGCTTTTGCAAAAGACAATGTACTGAGGGTCACCATCTAGGATTTTTCTGCAGACTTCTTTATTTGTTTAATTTTATTTTGGGGCATACAGCATGGCATGCAGGGTGATGGTTCACTAATATCTCTTGTTAAATGAAGAGTGTCTGGCAATGAAAACAAGACCTGTGTGCAAGTCTTTGTATGGATATAAATTTTCAGCTTTTTTGGGTAAATGCAAGGGAGCAGGATGTTTGCTATTGTATGGTTTAGTTTTGTATGAAAGTGCCAAACTGTCTTCCAAAGTGACTACTGTTGTGCATTCTTACCAGCAATGAATCCAAGTTCCTGTTATTCTACATCCTTGCCAGTGTTTGATGTTATCAGTGCTCTAGATTTTGACCATTCTAGTTGGTGTGTTACTTTTTGAAAGTTCAGAAACCAAAACAAAGAAATATCAATTAAAGAGAAATAAAATCAAGTTCTTTTACTTTGTACAGCTGGCAAGCTATAGTCCCTCTCCTTCTTCTCCGTATCCTACCACTGTTGGTCCAGTGGAGAGCGGTGGATTGAGATCTCGCTACCGTTCCTCACCCACCGTCTACAACTCCCCTACTGACAAAGAAGACTACATGACCGACCTGCGAACCTTGGATACTTTCCTTAGAAGTGAAGAAGAAAAACAGCATAGAGTTAAGCTGGGTATGTATATATTTTACTTAGAGCTAATATACATATTTGGGATGTTGTGTTATTGTTCATCTATTATTTTTCTTACTTTGGTCCCGTGCATAATCGTCTAATACACCTATGTGTAGCTTAGCAGAGGAATTTATTTTGTTTTTGTATTTTGTGCTGTTAGAATCAAGTTCACCAAAATTTAAGATGTAAAATAGAGCTGAGCTAACAGAAGTCTTAAACCTTTCATTTATGATTAAAAGCTTTTTTGTATAACATAATTTATCATTTGTTTAAAAGTTGAGGTTATAAAATGTTTTTGAAGTGGTGTGTGGCAGGGCGTGGTGAAGTGAGGCTTGTCTCTTTGGGGTAGTTCTCGAGAAGGTCGGTGTAGCAGGGAGAATGGAGGGAGCATGGATTTACACCAGACACGCTGCTGTTCTTCAGAACATTTTTTAACTTGTCTCTCGTTTACCTTGGGAAACAGTGTTAGCAAATCTTAATCTCTTTGGGGTGGATTTGATTATTACAAAGTCAATTATTTGAAACCAAATCAGGTTATCGAGCCGAGTAATGATTTCTCCCCCTCAGGAACTTGCACCGAAAGCGCCTTCGGTGCTGAAGCCAGGCCACAGTGAGGAAGCCGGTTATTGGACCATGGCTCTTTGTGTCACTCGAAGTCTCTCGATTGATTTTTAATTTAATTTTGCCTGAAAGTGCCACAGATGTCAAAGAAACAAATCAATATTACCTTGTTATTTGTCGATACGTGCTTTTTCTTCTTTTTAAATTTGGAAATATTTCAAGGAAACCGAAAATTACAGAGTCAAATACAAAGAACCCTGTGTACCCTCTCCATTGCCTTTGTCACAGCCAGATGTTTTCTGGTTTCCATTTTTATTTCTTCTTTGACCTATACAAGTTATTTAGAAATACTGTTGGGAAGTATTATTGGTGAGTGGTGTTGCTTTGAATTTCCAAATATGGGAAATGAAAGGTTTCGTTATCTTTTTTTTTCCCTCCTCTAAGTTAATTGTACGGTGACTAGAGATTTTGGTCCGTACCCTATTAATTTTTTCATAGTTTTTGAAACTTGTACCTAAGCCTGCTATTTATGACCACTTTTTGTGAGTGGATCTTAGTGTGTTGAAAAGAATGCATAGTCTATAAATATTGGGCTTCATGTTTGTTCATTGAGTCAAGCTTCATAATGGTATTCTTAAATTCTTTATTAATTTTTATCTGCTTAATTTGTTACTAAGAAAGTGTGCTAAACGCACCCACTGATTGTTTCCCAATAAATGTCTCTCTCTCTGTAACTGTCAAATTTGCTAAATATTTATGAGATTATGTTATGTGCATGTAAATTCAGAATATCTTTCTAGTCAGTTACTCCTTTTATCTTTATCTCTTAGGCTTTTTGCCTTTGAGTCTGTTGTGTCAGACATTAACAGCTATACTGATTTTCTTCTGGGTATTATTTGCCTGTGTATCTATGTCCATCTGTATACTTTTAAGCCTTCTGGGCCATAGGTTTTAGGTAATTAAGTATTTTGTATGAATTAATCTGTATTAATATTTTGTGGAAAGCTACTTCTAGACTATAAATATCCTTTTCCTTATCAGATTTTCACTTAATAGCTTTAATCCCCTTTTAAGATTCTTTTCAAAGTTAATTATTACTGGTTGTCATGGTACTTCTCTAATTTTTTTCATTCCTTTTTTATTTATCCCTTTTTGTTTTTTATAAACTTTTGGTGTGTGTGGTTAAATTTACAAAGAGTTACCATTTTAAACGTCTTAAGTGTATCATTCAGCATTATGTACATTCAATTTGTTGTGCAGCCACTTCTTAAATATCCGTATTTGTTAGTATTCTCCTATAAGGTAGAGCTTCTTTCCTCCAGTTAGGTTATTTATTTTGATGCTTAGATTATCTCAGATTTGGCTAGTGTGATTGTCTAGCTTGTGTGTTCTTCTGGTATCATTCTTTGAACACTCCTCCCCACCTCCCCGAACCCTACCCCCAGCCCACCTCCCATAAGATATTCCAGGCTCTTCTTGCTCTAGTAACTAGCTTTGGAATTGGACTGTTTTTCCGGGGGGTCATGTTTGCTTCTAGTGGAGAAAGATATCTCCTAATTAATATCTGTGCACTGGATAGCCATGGTTAATCTTAAGTCCACTGAGCAAGACAGCTAGGAAACAGATATGGAAACACATTCACACACACACTTGTATATTTCTCCATCCATCCGTGAAAGTGAAGTCGGTCAATTGTGTCCAACTCCTTGTACCCCTACAGACTGTAGCCTACCAGGGTCCTCCGTCCATGGGATTTTCCAGGCAAGAATATTGGAGTGGGTTGCCATTTCCTTCTCCAGGAGATCTTCCTGACCCAGGGATTGAACCCAGCTCTCCCACACTGCAAGCAGACTCTTTACTGTCTGAGCCACCAGGGAATCCATCTGTATGTATTAAAAACCATGAGTTCCTATGATACCTCCAATTCCAGTACAACTATACAGGGTTTGTCTTAGCCTTCTTCCTTTACATATTTATAACTCCTTTCTCCAGTAATGAGAAAATGGACACTCACATATACTCTTTGTTGTTCAGTCCCTAAGTCGTGTCCGACTCTTTGTGACCCCATGTCCTCTGTCTTTAACTATCTCCTAGAGCTTGCTGAAATTCATTTCTGTTGAGTCAGTGATGCTATCTAACCATCTCATCCTCGGTCACCTTCTCCTTTTGCCTTCTGTCTTTTCCAGCATCATTCTTTTCCATTGAGATAATTCTTTGCATGAGGTGGCCAAGGTATTGAAGCCTCAGCTTCAGCATCAGTCCTTCCACTGAATATTCAGGGTTGATTTCCTTGCAATCTAGGGCCCTCTCAGGAGTCCTCTCCAACACCACAGTTCAAAAGCATCTATTCTTCAGCGCTCAGCCTGCTTTATCATCGAACTCTCACATCCATACCTGACTACTGGAAAAACCACAGCTTTGACTTATACTCACCTTTGTTGTCAAAGTGATGTCTCTGCCTTTTGATACACTGTCTGGGTTTGTCATAGCTTTCCTTGCAAGGAGCATCTTTTAATTTCATGGCTGCAGTCACCATCTGCAGTGATTTTGGAGCCCAAGAAAATAAAGTCTGTCATTGCTTCCACTTTTTCCCCTTCTTTTTGCCATGAAGTGATGGAACCAGATGCCATGATCTTCACTTTTTGACTGTTGAGTTTTCAGCCAACATTTTCACATTCCTCTTTCACCCTCATCAAGAGGCTCTGTAGTTCCTCTTCATTTTCTGCCATTAGAGTGGTGTCATCAGCATTTATGAGGTTGTTGATATTTCTCCTGGCAATCTTGATTCCAGCTTGTGCTTCGTCCAGCCCATCATTTCACATGATGTACTCTGCATAGAAGTTAAATAAGCAGGGTGACAATATACAGCCTTGCCGGATTCCTTTTGCAATTTGGAACCAATCTGTTGTTCTATATCTAGTTCTAAACTGTCGCTTCTTGACCTGTACACAGGTTTCTCAGAAGGTAGTTCACATGCATCTCCTAAGAACAAGGACATTTTCCTTTCTGACTACCATATGATTTTCATATTTAAGTTACTACTGTTCTTCATATTTACATTTCCTCCAGTGGACCCAATAATGACCTTGGTAGCTCTTTTCTTTTATTGATGGAGGATCCAGTCAGGGACCACATATTTCATTTAATTATCATGCTTCTTTAGTCTTTTTTCATCTGGACCATTTATGAATGTTTGTTCTCTTTTTTGTCTTTTATGACATTTACATTTTGAAGATACAAGGCCAGTTTTGTAGATTTGTATTTGTGTGATGGTTTTCTCATTGTTAGATTCATTTTAAATATTTTTTGGCAAGAATAAAATTTAGCTGGTAGTATGTTCCTTTCAGTGCATCACATCAGAGGATACATGCTATCATTTGTCCCTCTATTGGCAAAGTTAAGTTGGATCTCCTGGTTATAGTGATGGCACAGTTTGTTCATAGTAGCTTTTCCCTTCTGTAATTTATAAGCAATCTATAGTATGATGCTTTTGAGACTTATGACTGTCCTGTTCCCTTAAGCAGTCTTTCACTCCAGCAGTTTTAGCATCCATTGATGATCCAGTGAGTTAATACAGTTCAGTTCAGTTCAGTCTCTCAGTCGTGTCTGACTCTTTGCGACCCCATGAATCGCAGCACACCAGGCCTCCCTGTCCATCACCAACTCCTCGAGTTCACTCATACTCACGTCCATCGAGTCCGTGATGCCATCCAGCCATCTCATCCTCGGTCGTCCCCTTCTCCTGCCCCCAATCCCTCCCAGCATCAGAGTCTTTTCCAGTGAGTCAACTCTTCGCATGAGGTGGCCAAAGTACTGGAGCTTCAGCTTCAGCATCATTCCTTCCAAAGAAATCCCAGTGTTGATCTTGCAGTCCAAGGGACTCTCAAGAGTCTTCTCCAACACCACAGTTCAAAAGCATCAATTCTTCGGCGCTCAGCCTTCTTCACAGTCCAACTCTCACATCCATACATGACCACA
>SJYQ01006380.1:312982-326750 GCA_006410935.1 Redunca redunca
TCTCCTCTTTCACTTTCATTAGGAGGCTTTGTAGCTCCTCTTCACTTTCTGCCATAAGGGTGGTGTCATCTGCCTATCTGAGGTGATTGATATTTCTCCTGGCAATCTTGATTCCAGCTTGTGCTTCTTCCAGTCCAGCGTTTCTCATGATGTACTCTGCATAGAAGTTAAATAAGCAGGGTGACAATATACAGCCTTGACTTACTCCTTTTCCTATTTGGAACCAGTCTGTTGTTCCATGTCCAGTTCTAACTATTGCTTCCTGGCCTGCATACAGATTTCTCAAGAGGCAGGTCAGGTGGTCTGGTATTCCCATCTCTTGAAGAATTTTCCACAGTTTATTGTAATCCACACAGTCAAAGGCTTTAGCATAGTCAATAAAGCAGAAATAGATGTTTTTCTGGAACGCTGTTGCTTTTTCCATGATCCAGCAGATGTTGGCAATTTGATCTCTGGTTCCTCTGCCTTTTCTAAAACCAGCTTGAACATCAGGGAGTTCACGGTTCACGTATTGCTGAAGCCTGGCTTGGAGAATATTGAGCATGACTTTACTAGCATGTGAGATGAGTGCAATTGTGCGGTAGTTTGAGCATTCTTTGGCATTGCCTTTCTTTGGAATTGGAATGAAAACTGACCTTTTCCAGTCCTGTGGCCACTGCAGAGTTTTCAAGTTTGCTGTCATATTGAGTGCAGCACTTTCCAAAATGGAGACTTTCTAATATTACCATTTCTTCAATGTACGTTTAGTAGTTTGGCATTCTGCTATAAAGAAAAGCATTGTGTTTACTCCTCACCCCACAGTTTGTTTTATCCAGTTAGGGCCAATGGTTCTGTCTTTTTAATTTAAACTTTAAACTGCTGTTTAACTCATTGAGTTTTTTAATTTGTCTTTTTTTCCCCCTGGTTTCAACATTTTATTTGCTTCTCTTTGATATATGCCTGATTTATTTTAGAGTATGTTGCTTTGTTCTTATGTTTTCCATTCTTTTTCTTAGTCACTTTAAGCGTACTTGAAAATTCCTGTCCAATAGCTCCATTATCTAAAGTTCTTGATTACATACTAACATTTTTTTCTTGTTGATGCATTTGCTTGGAGATACGTTTCTTTGTGTTTTACGCATTTTTCATTTTTGGTAAGCTCATCTTCAGTAGAGTTTCATCTGTGCTTTTTCTGTCCTAGGCAGGCTGGATGGAAGCCTTTTGTTTGCTCCTAGCAGTTTCATATTTGCCTCTTTCTGGTGATTGAGGAATATCATTGATCCTGAATTAATTTAAGTAAATTCTGGGCTTGGAGGTTCCCGGACCTTACAGGGAGTGTAAATGGGTGCTGTAAACCCACATGAAGGCAGGTGTGTAATTTTTAAATCTCTGGGGATTTGTTTTTAAAAACAACCTAAGAGAGACAGGCTTCCTTGTTACCTCCTGGTGTCAGTGAACAGATGTTCTCTTCTTTATCCACTGAGAATACAGCCCCTTGAGGGCCTCAGCTGTGTGCCAGGTGCAGGGAATAGAGATAGGAAGGAGGTCTCAGTCTAGCCCAATACCTTATTTCCAGTTCCCAGGCACTGAAATCCACACTGATAGGTTTCCCAAAGCCTACAAAATTCTCCAGAGCAACCGCAGCATCACTTCACACACAGACCACTGGCCACTCTGATTTTCAATTCCCTCTTCATTTTTAGCGGCTATTCCCATTACATATCTGCAAGCTCCATTGTTCATTTAAATTATATATTTTATTATTCTTACGTCTTTGAGGTTGTCCAGCTACGGATTTTGTGCTGTTTTGGTGGTGATGGTCATTGCAGAGAGGCCCTACTGTGTCACTTCTTGCTGTATATTTTCCTAGTACTTTAGCTCATGCACAACAGATATAAAAATGTATTTCCGTCATCTACATAGAACTTTTGTCATCTAAAGCCAGTCTTCTTTGAGATTTTCCTTAAGTTCAGGTTTGCCCTCAGAAAGCTTGATTATCATTTTTAAAGTTAACAGTCAGAATAATTAGTCAAAATAGGGTAAACTGTTTGCTCTTATCATCACCCCATGTGTCTTCCTTTTTTATTCCCTATTTATTCAGTCATTGTACTTGTTTAAAACTTTTCTTGACCTTAATTCACTCCTCTAAGTCAATGTTGCCAGAAGTTCTACTTGGAAATATCATACCAAGTATGATATTTCTTTATTATACATAGCTATTATTTTTATGCCAGTATGGAGCATACTTTCACCAGTGCTACCAGCACAAGACTGGCTCACCTCCAAGGTTTTGATGCTGTGACTTGAAATACTGCCACGTGTCCCTTTCACGATTTCTCATCCTCCATGCCTCTAAACATCAAAAGAAAACCAGTTTTATTATTTTACAATCATGCTTTTAAAAAATCCTGCTAAGATTAAAAAAATTAGTCTCTATTTGTGATTTTCCTGTGAGGGTATGAAATATCAGTTGATATTTTGACATCAGTTAAACTTTGAAAAAAATAAACTCTTCCTAAGTATGAATGTACTTCCCTGGTGGCTCAGATGGTAAAGCGTCTGCCTACAATGTGGGAGACCCGGGTTCAATCCCTGGGTCGGGAACATCCCCTGGAGAAGGAAATGGCAACCCACTCCAGTATTCTTGCCTGGAAAATCCCATGGACGGAGGAGCCTGATAGGTTACAGTCCAAGGGGTCGCAAAAAGTCAGACACGACTGAGCAACTTCACTTTCAAGTATCAATGGATGTGAGTTTGACCAAGCTCTGGGAGATGGTAAAGGACAGGGAAACCTGGGGTGCTCCAGTCCATGGGGTCACAAAGAGTCAGACACGACTGAGTGACTGAACAACAACAAAGTATCATATGATTGTCATTGAAAATTTGCTGTTTATTAAGGAATTGTGCTAGATGCTGGGCTTCCCAGGTGGCGCAGTGGTAAAGAGCCCGCCTGCTAATGCAAAAGACGTGGGTTCAATCCCTGGGTTGGGAAGATTCCCCTGGCGTAGGAAATGGTAACCCACTCTAGTATTCTTGCCTGGAAAATTCCATGGACAGAGGAGCCTGGTGGGCTACAGTCCATGGGGTTATAAAGAGTCAGACACGACTGAGCACACATGTGCTAGATACTAGGGACAAAGTACTCCCTGCCCTCAAGGAGCTCAGATTTTGTTTGGGAAAGGAGGTAAACCTTAAAGTGTGGTAAGTACTGTGGTAAAGTCCCTAAATGTGACTGTTTATGTTTCCTAAAAGTAAAATGATAAACTTAGAAGTGTAATCAGCAGACGGTCTCTTTTAATACAACACAAGAATCACTACAGACTATAAATAGACCACAGTGTAGTGCTGGGAAGAGTTGAGTTTAGCTGCTAGCCAAAAGACTAGTATATTAATAGGAGGCTGTAGTTATCCCATTCAGAAGGAGCTTCTAAAAATTCAAGCAAGAACTTAGCCTATTTATTTCCTGATGAAATTTGTCTTTTGTTTCTCTCTGAATCATTGGAAAGTCTTAGAGAGTGAAACAAGCTTAATTTTACAACAAAAATAAGCAGACACTTTCAAGCACTTAGAAATCTTATGGCTGGTAAAGTGATACTGCTCAGGAAAAGTTCTTTTTAATGTTTAGAACGAGCACTCCATTTCTCTAAAGAAAAGATAATGTTGGGAGGAGAGAAGGCTTTGTCTTGGGTTGCCGTGGCATAGGTTCCTAGATACCCAGAGCTCATATACCAGCCCCTGATATCAAAATCACTACAGCACACTGATACTCCTTGCATGCATCATTGTAGGAAGCCCAGATTCTACGTCACCGTCCACCAGCCCTACTTTCTGGAACTACAGTCGTTCTGTGGGGGATTATGCACAGACTTTGAAGAAGTTTCAGTATCAGCTTGCCTGTAGGTCTCAGGCACCATGTGCTAACAAAGATGAAGCCGATCTCAGCTCTAAACAAGCTGCGGAGGAGGTAAATGGAAAATGAAAGTGACTTGATGTTTGTGATTTACAGGTTGTTCGAAAGTCTTCTTTTCTACTTTTGGAAATTGTTTTCTGTAACATCCGCTTTTACTGGCTAGAAATGTAAATCTGGCACATGTTATACATTAGAAAGGGGCTTTCCTGGTGGCTCAGATGGTAAAGAGTCCGCCTGCAGTGTGGGAGACCTGGGTTCAATCCCTGGGTCGCAAGATCCTCTGGAGAAGGGAATGGCAAACCACTACAGTCCATAGGGTCTCAAAGAGTCAGACACAACTTAGCGACTTCACTGTCAACTTTCTCAAACACTAGAAAGACCCCTAGCTAACCTGTGTACTGAAAATTGCATTACATTCTGCATTTTACTCTGTACAACAGAGTTAACATCAGTGTCCTGCCTAAAACAAATTTTGTGGCACCCATTCATAAAAAGATATCTCAGGTATCTATTTGTACTTAACATATACAAGATTCTTGCTCTTAAAATAACATTTGGATTAGAACATTTGACTAGAATATACATTTGATACGGAACATTTTGTAGTTTCATCAGTTTAGTAGCAAATAAAGGATTTTGAATTTTCTTAAAAAAGAAAGAATAAACACACCAATGTAAGGAATTTTAAATGTATGTGCATGAATAGCAACTACTACATGTTAATCAGGTCAGTATTGATGATCATGAAGTTTTTCCCAAACTATTCAAAATATTTCTGAGGGTGGGCGAAGGGATGACTGATAACCTGGCAAGACTTTTCCTCACTGATTGTTCATTCTAAACATTTTTTTTTTAACAGGTTTGGGCAAGAGTAACTATGAATAGACAACTTCTTGATCATATGGATTCATGGACAGCTAAGTTCAGAAATGTGAGTTTTGACATTACTCTGTGGACAATATTAGTGCCTCTTCATATACAAAGTATGTTATTAGCATATCAGTTAGAGATGTTAATTATTAGACTATCAGAATTAAATATTACTAAAACTGCACTGTGGGTGACACACATAAGGATAATCATGACGTTTACCATGTGGTATCTGCATTCTTGGGACTTTTTCCGCCTCAATACTTAGCAAATCACTGTATTTTGAGTGAATAAAGGAACAGTGTATTTAGTTGTTAAGATCTTCCCTTTCCCAACATCTCAATTTTGCTTTTCAGAGAGCTTTCCTATCAGAGCCTGTTGTGTGTCTAGGCATGTAGGGAAGCAAAAATGAGGTCATTATTCTCTGAAAACTTCAGTGTTAAAGACCATAACATATACGTGAAACTACTTCAGATTGTATCCTTTTCTTCAATTTTTCATGAGAAGAGCCTGGAGTTGGCAAAAGCCAGCTCTCCCACATAGAGAGTGAGTGAGTTCCCTGGTTTCAACCCTACCTCATTCTATTGCTCTCTGTAGTACCCCCATGTCCCCGGTCTAGGGGGTAAATTGGCCCCTCTTCCACTGCAGGAAGCTCCACTTAGACTCTGTAGAAGCTTCTTCCACTGTTTCATCCTCCACTGACTCCCCATCTTCTGGAAATATTATATATTGAAGTCATTTGTACTCATTTTTTGTTCTTTTGCTATAATTTACATAGGGTGTCAAGAGAGGGTATGGTGAAAATAGTAGGCTACTTTATTGAACCAGAAGCCTGGTTGGCTTTTTTTGAATAAAAATTCCAGAGCCAGCCCTAGAACTACTCAGTGAGGCCTTCTAAGAGTGAGGCCTGGATCTCCCTCCTGCATCTCAGACAATTTTATTGGATCCTAAATGTGGCTGGCAAGTAGGATACATTTAATAAATGTTGGAAGAATGAACAAGTGAAATGATTTCCTAGAACTGTACTTCCTTTTATTTCCATTTATAGGCTTATCTAAAAATGCTAATATATTTAAAAGACAAAGTCTTGGTCAGGAGTATTAGCTTAGAAGAAATGCAAACACAATCCTTGATCTGAATTCTTTAGGCTACAATGTTCTGAAATTTAAGGGATTTTGTGTAGTTTCTTTTGAAAAGCAGTGTATACATATACCATATATTTTATATACACTAGCAGGGTCTTTTTAGTACTCAGTAATCAACCACATTATTGTTTCTGCAGCAAAACATATGAGCAATCATGCTGAGTAAGATAAAGTCTAAAAGTAGTTCCACAGGAATTCAATTCAGGTCTTGCCAATATATCAAATTTTCTTGCTAACGAAATTATAAAAACATATCATTTTCAGAGGTTTTTTAATTCGAAAATTTTATTAAGAATTGTATAACTTGTATTTGATCTGAAACTTTTTCTCATCCTTCTGCTTTATAGTTAAACAGAAATGTGGAAGCAGAAAGGGTAGTTGAAGTTGGTGTTGAACACACACCCAAAACCCATAACACAAACCAGGACGGGTGTGGATTCTTTGAACAGTCTTTTCATATACCAGGATGAGTTCAATATCAGCCATGCAAAGTGGCGTTTGAAATTCCTAGTCCTAAAGTGAATAGTATAATATTCACAAACTACTTTTAATATAATAATATCAGTTTTCCACATGGTTAGAGAATTGAGGGAGCCTGCTGAGAGATAATCAGTTATGCTAGTTTTAAAAACTATTATACTAATCACAAACCAGTAAAAAACGCTACATGCGTAAATATGTGACTGATTACCCTAGAAATATAAACTAAAGATGATCCTTTTAGCTAAGTATTAATATATAATCATAGAAGAATTTAAGAAAAACTTAACATGTAACTGTAAATTTTATATCTTCAAAAAACAGGCATATCTGATTTAAGAGTATAACTTCATTAACTTACATTCTGTTAGCATATTTACTTAACTCTGTAGACTTTGGGTGCTGTTACTTCCATTCTCTTTCACTATGTACTCTATTAATATTTGAGTACAAGACAGTAAAAAAAACTTTCATGAAAATAATCTTTTGAGAAATGCTTTAAAATTATGTATGTAAAATCGTTCATCTCATTTCTCCCTAGTGGATCAACGAGACAATATTAGTGCCGCTTGTGCAAGAGATTGAGTCTGTCAGCACGCAGATGAGGCGAATGGGTTGTCCAGAGCTGCAAATAGGAGGTATGTGAGAACAGAGCCCAGCATTTGAGTTCCTTCAGTGAATCTGCCAAGTGGAAAATTTCTTCTTGTAATGGTCTATTTAACAGCATCCTTTGTTACCTTTTTTTTTTTTTTTTAACATTTTCCTGATGGCTAATAATACTGAGCATCTATTCATGTGCTGGGCCATTTGTATATTGTCTTAGGAGAAATACCTTTTCAGATCTTTTACCCATTTTTTTTCCCCTTTACCCATTTTTAAATTGAGTTGTCTTTATTACTGAGTTGTAGGTGTTCTTTATTTATTCAGGATACAAGTAGCTTATGAGATATTAATTACAAAATTGTACAAAGCATAAAAAATGTATAACAATGCTAATTTAAAATCCTCCATTTTCAATTTATCTGCTAAAAACAAAACTGTTAAAGTTTAGTGTAATATAATTTGCCTAAAGTATATATACTATAACTTACTTAGTGCTAAATAGTGAAGTTTCAAAAATATAAGGAGTATTTTAGTCAACCAGATCTTTCTAGGGAATGGATTTCTCTTTGAAATATGTAAAAGCTTTGGACTGCATATTAACACTTTCCACTTGCTTTGGATATCTTTTCATCCGTCTTTATTCTCTGAGTTAAGTATAGAATTGTACATTGTTAAAGTACTGGCATCACTGACTCAGTGGACATGAGTTTGAGCAAACTCTGGGAGATGGTGAAGGACAGGAAAGCTTGACGTGCCGCAGTCGAGGGGTCACAAAGAGTCAGACACAACTAAGCGACTGAACAACAACAAAGTACCAATTTACTGAGTACCCCAATTTTTTGTTTAGTTATTTATTTGGGTGTGCTGGGTCTTACTTAGCTGCAGCATGTGGGATCTAGTTCCCTGACCAGGGATCAAACCTGGGCCCCCTGCATTGCGGAAGTCCCCAGATGTTTTATATATAATGTACACAACATTCACATTAACCTTGAAAGCTAGCTTTTAGTGCCTATTTTATGGAACAGGCCGCTAAGACTCAGAGAGGTAAAGTGACTAGCCCAGTGTCACAGAGCAGTGATTTGAGGCCAGAGCTCTCTGACTCCAAAGTTAGAAGGGTTCCTTCCTAGGTCTTGGTAGTAGTATTTGAACTACAGTTATCTTTCCTGAGATTTTTTTATAAGCTATAAAAATAAGTATCTTTCACATTTTATCAGTGTGATGTGCTTTTTAGAAAAGACCAGCATTGTTTTATCACTGCAAAAACAACATGTGTATGTTCATTGTAGAAAATTTGGAGAGTGGGCTTTCATGGTGGTAAAGAATCCACCTGCTAGTGTAGGTTCAATCTCTGGTTTGGGAACATCCCCTGGAGAAGGAAATGGCAACCCATTCCAGTATTCTTGCCTGGGAAATCCCATGGACAGAGGAGTCTGGTCGGCTATAGTCCATGGAGTCACTAAAGAGTTGGACACAACTTAGCAACTAAACAGCAACAACACAGAAATATACAAAGAATATTACCTGTGGTTGTACTTCAGGAGATAACTACAATCAGTCAGTTGGTTTTTTGTTTTGTTTTTTACTTTAATCATGAAAACTGTTCAGTTTTAGTTTTCGTAGAAAGATCTTTCAAGAGGGAGGGGACATATGTATACCTATGGCTGATTCATGTTTTTATTTGGCAGAAAGCAACAAAATTCTGTAAAGCAATTGTCTGTCAATTTAAAAATAAATTAAAAAAAAAAATGGAGAATCAGTCAGTTTTAGTTACAATTGTGTATTCTATTTTGGATGAAGATACTATGATACTGTATATATCAGTTGTACGTTATATCATAATGTAAGAACATTAACATGTGGAAAGTATGTATTTGGGAGTTGAGCAAATAGTATGTATGTGTATATATTTTTAATTGAATTAAAGTCATACCTCCTTTTTTCCTTCCACTTTTTCTTTTTGTTAAGTATTCTCCAGAACTATTTTTATGGCTAGTTTATATTTCTTTTCTATGGATGTAATATATGGTATTTAATTGATCTTTGTTATTTAATAGAAGATTTTCCCCTTACTAATAGTGCTGTGAGTAAATGTCCTTTTACTTAAATATTTGTGTACATTTATAATTACTTATTTACGATAATTTCTGAGAGGTAAAGTTGTAAGTTCAATAGGTATAAATGTATTAAGCCTTTGTACATAATCCTTCAAAAAGCTTAAAAAACGAATTTATAGTCTAGCAATAATGTCACCTATAAGAAAACCTTTTCCCACATTGTATAGTAAGGTTGGACATTTTGAAACTTTCTGTTGATTTATTAATTTCTTTGAATAGTAGTCTTTCATGAAATGAAGAGAGAAATCACTGTCATAAAGTTTTCACTTGTCAGTGGCATAATAACACAATCTGATTTTGAAAGCTATTGTGTATCTTTTTATTAATATATACACCCCGCAAGAATGTCCTGTGTATTAGTTGTTTACGTAGCTGCCACCTTGCCAGAAATGGTCAAGTAAATTGTAGGTAAAATAGATAATGCAGGTTGTTAAGATAAACTATCATTGCTTTTATTTATTCCTTCAACGTCTATTCAGGGAAGAGCATTTGAAGTTTTTTTGAAGGTCGACATGAAGAATAACCTGCGTGTCCTGTGTGTTTTAATTTTAACAGAGGCTAGTATTACTAGCTTGAAACAGGCTGCTTTAGTCAAAGCTCCACTCATTCCAACTCTGAATACAATCGTGCAGTATCTAGACCTCACTCCAAATCAGGAATACTTGTTTGAAAGGATCAAAGGTAATTATTGATTTGAAGAGGGGAAAAAATGAGAGCTATTTCACTACTTTGAAATTTTATAAATTAAGGTAACATGGGAAAGAAATTTTTTTTCATTATTAAGTATCACTAAGTTTGATCTTACTTTATAAATACTGTTATGGCTTCATTAAGGCTAATACTTGAACAGATTTGGGTTTTATATTTTATATGCTTAAAAATGGTCAAAATAATGTAGTTATCCTTGAGCACAGTAATAATTTTGTCCTATATAGGGAAATTTAAATATGAGCTAAATGGGTTCACGTGAATATTTCATTCATTTTCTGACTTTTTCTAATATTTCATTCATTTTCTTAAACCACCAAGAATGGATGCCACAATGACATTCTTTATAATTTTAGTATGCTGATCTTATTTCTTTCAATTTTTATAGGTCATGTGTAATATGTTGCTTCTTTATATTTCTGTTATATCCTATTTGGGGAAAATAATCCTGGTTATTTTCTGGTTTGGGAAGATCCCCTGGAGAAGAGAATGGCAACCCACTCCAGTATTCTCGCCTGTAAAATCCCACAGACAAAGGAGCCTGGGCAGGCTGCAGTCTATGAAGTCTCAAAAGAGTCAGACATGACTGAGTGACAGTGTGCCCGTATACACACGTACACAATCTTCTCAGGAGACTGACTTGAGAATCAGGATATTAAGCCTCCCTGATACCCCCACATACTCTGTTTATGGCTCCCTACATTTATTTGGATGGACTCTGTAAAATGGTCTCATCACTAAAACAAGTTTTAGAAATATTATTTTACTTTTTAGATTTATCAAAAATCTTAATTTGCAAGTGTTATGTTGCCCCTTCTGTATTCTAGGCTTAGACTAGGGTTCAGGAATAAACATGTATCATGACTTTTTTTTTTGAGTATAATTGCTTTATGATGTGTTTAAGTTTCCACCATACATATATCCTCCCTTCCCTCGTGAGCCTCCCTCGCACCATTCCCGGAAAGTCCCACCCACCTGGGTCATCACAGAGCTCCGAGCTGAGCTCCCTGTGCTGTGCTGCGGCTTCCTGCTGGCTAGCTGCTTGACATGTGGTAGTACATGTCAGTGCTACTCTCTCATTCACCCCACCCTCTCCTTCTCCCCAAAAATGTTTTGTATAAGGAGAATTCAAAGATACTTAAAACTAGACACAAGAGTCTGCTCAGCCTTCTTCTACCTAGCACCGAGTTCTAGCAGCCATCGGTCCCTGTGCAGCCCTCACCCTTTCCATAGTCCCAGCTACCTCCTCCCTTCCTGCATTCTTTGAGGCCGGTTCTGTATGTCATCATCAGATTATCTGCAAGGATCTTGATATGTATCTGTAAAAGAGGATAAGGCCTTTTAAAAAGAGAACCACAAACACAGTGATCACACCTCATACTTTTATATTATGAAAAATACAGCTTATATACATAGCCAGGTGGTGCAGGGATAAAGAATCTGCCTGCCAATGCAGGAAGACCCAGCTTTGATCCCTGGTTTGGGAAGATCCCCTGGAGAAGGAAATGGCAACCCACTCCAGTATTCTTGCCTGGAAAACCCCATGGATGAAGAAGTCTGACAGGCTATAGTCCATAGGGTTGCAAAGAGCTGGGCACAACTGAGTGACTAACTCTTTACTTTGCCTCATAGCTAACAGGATATTTATACATCCAAAAAAAGATGTGTGTGTGCACATATATACAGAGTGTGTATACATATATATATATATGAAGTTTTATATGTCAAGTATAAAAATGTTTAAAAAACACAGTGGACCTTATATGGGGCTTCTAGATTGAACAATTACCATCCTTTGACCATATTTGATTCTCTCTATATATACATACACACATGCATTTTATATATACACACACACATTTTTTTGCTCTTAACATTGTGGACATCATTACTTCTCAGCACATGAGTTCCTAAAAGTAACAACATTCTGAAAAGTGAAAGTGAAGTCGTTCAGTCGCGTCTGACTCTTTGTGACCCCATGGACTTGTAACCTACCCGTAATACAATTATCAGACCTTAAGAATGAATATTTCTGTATCTGATGATCCAATTTATATTCAGATTTCCCGTTTGTCCAGAGACTGTTATATACCCTTTTTTTCCCTGAGTGGAATAGCTTATGCTCACACATTACACTGTGTTGCTTTCTCTTTTTTTTTTTGGTCTAAAACAGTTCTGCCAACTTCCCCCCACACACGTGACATTGCCTTTTTTAAGAATCCAGAACAGTAATCTCGTCTTACATTGGGTTTATCTTATTCTTTCTTCATGGTGCTATTTAATTTCTTTGTTGGAATGTTTTGATTGGGTTTTTAAGATGACATGCTTTCCTTGATGTAGCCCCTTAGCCTGTTTCTCCTTCTTTCTTATACATTCTTAGCTTTTTAAATTTCAAATTTCACCTGTGTTGCTACAGAACTTTCTCAGGGAGGCTGTATGAGCTCGTTTCGATGGAATAGAGGTGGAGACTTTAAAGGTCGCAAGTGGGATACAGACCTGCCCACGGATTCTGCTGTAAGTCCTCAGTTTTTTTTAATTTTTACTTATTTTATTTTTATTATTTTTCTCAGTTTGACATTTTTGTTATGGGTTTATTTTTCCATTATAAAATAAGTATTAAAAGAACATAGAGGGAATTCCCTGGTGGTCCAGTGGTTAGGACTCACTGCTTTCACTGCTGTAAGCCCAGGTTCAATCCCTGGTCAGGGAACTAAGATCCTGCAAGCTGCATGCCGTGGCTGAAAAAGAAAAAAAAAAAATTTGAAAAAAATGTTTTTAATCATAGATGTAATTGTAAAATTTGTGTCCTGCATTCTTTCACTTTTCAGTGTTTAAGTATTTGCATTATTACTCACTGTCATTTAACTGACCTAAAAGTTTTGGAAATATGTGGTGGCGGGGGCAGGGGGCAGGATTTTTGTTTTTCTATCTTAAATACCGTCGGGAATAACATAATGCATGTTTCCTTCTAATCTGGGGTTATGACTTTAAAAAACATTCCTAGAATTAGATTTATGAGATCAAAGACTGTAAAGTTTTGAGCATTTAAAAGCTTCTCAAAATTATGTTTGTTTTTTTAAAATGACTGTTGCATGTGAAAATGAAGTTTTAAATGCTGATATTCAAGAATTAAATATATGTGTATTTTATCTTGATTTTGCTGTTAATTAACTATGTGAGGGTGAATAATCCACTTAACAAAATTAGGAATGTCTTTTATCTTTTCATTTTATAGATTTCATCTTAAAAACAAATATAACCACTTGAAAGCATTTTTGCTAATTCTTTCTCTGGGGAAAAATTTAAAAATTGCAATCATTATAAACAGATGTTTGAAAAGTACCACACATAGGTTTTCATGCTGACTTTGAAAAATTATTTCCTTGTCTTCAGATCATCATGCATGTATTTTGCACCTACCTTGATTCCAGATTACCTCCACATCCTAAGTATCCTGATGGAAAAACATTTACTTCTCAGCACTTTGTTCAGACACCAAATAAACCAGGTATAAACAACCTCTCCTAAAAGAATGAGTTGAGCTTTTCACATAAAATAATGTAGTGGGGGCTTTTCATTTGTTTTTTAATGTAGCCTATTTCCTTTACAGATGTGACAAATGAGAATGTTTTCTGCATTTATCAGAGTGCTATCAACCCTCCCCATTATGAGCTAATCTACCAGCGTCATGTCTACAATCTTCCAAAGGTACTTCTAAATATAGCAGGTGCTATTACTAATGTCATGGATGACTTACTTTGTATTTCTTTTAAAATTAGATTATCTTTATGAAATAGGTAAACTTCTTAAGTTAGGGGGAAAGTGCTATTTTTATATCCCTTTTTTTAAAAATTCTGAAAGTAATATATACTTAATTTGGAAAAGTATGAAGAAAAGGAAGAAAAATTCATTCCTTTATCTAGAGGAAGCTGTTACTATTTGGTGTTTTTTTTTTTTT
>SJYQ01006380.1:326761-337435 GCA_006410935.1 Redunca redunca
TTTTTTTTTTTTTCATTTTGGTTTTCTCTGTACTTTTTTATGGGTTGAAATCATATTATTTGTATAGTTCTATATCCTTTAAAAAATTAACATTATAACATAATTTTCCATGACTTTAAAAGTCTTCATAAAAACACTTATTAATGACTATTTTAAAACTTCATAATAAAGATTCAATTTATGCAACCACTCCCTACAGTTGGACATTTTGGATGTTTCTAATTCTTCACTGTCATAAATACCTTTATGCATATAACTATCTGTATTTTGGGTAATTTTTTAGCTCAAAGTCCAAAAGTGGAATTCTAGGTAATAGAATATTTTCAAGGCTGTTAAAATATATTATCAAGTTACTATATGAAAAAATTTATTGTACCAGTTTATACTTCTATCCAGGCATTTTAGTCTTAATTATAAACATCAGTTCTGTTGATGTGGTTTGTGGTTATTTTGTTACCACCATCTTTACTAAAGAAATTTTACATAGACTAAATCATAAATTACATTCTTCATTCTGTCAGATACCCAGGAGAGAATATTTCTTTTTTTTTTAGTTTAATATTTCAACTTTCTAAGTATAAATAATTTGGGCCAATAAAAGAAACACTGTCTTTAAAAATCATATATCCTAAAGATACTTTAGGCAAAACACTTAAATCAGAGTGGACAGGTATAAGTTAATCAGTAAACTAAAAATCTCAATCAGGAGCTATCAATAGTTTGAGTTTAGTGCTAACAAAATACTACCTTGTCCCTCATAGATAAAATAAATTTACATTTAATATATTACTTATACTGTTATAATGTATTTTAAAGTGTGATTAAAGATTTTTTAATCTCAACACTGTTGTTTAAACTGTTGATTTTGGGGGTAGTGTTTTGTGTGTAGGATATAGGGGTACCAACTTCAGAGTATCTCCCATCCAGTCCTTCATAAATGCTACTCCCCTTGTGTGGGAACTTCCCAGTGTGTTTATTTCTGCTTATCTTTCAGGTCTCAACTTAAAAATATCTCTTCTCAGGGAGGCATTGCTTCACTGCTCTGGTTTTTATGTATTTGTTCCCATGGCACCCTGCACCTCCTCCTCTCTCATAACATTCATCACACGTTAGTTCTGAGTTTCCTGTCTGCCTTTTCCTTCTGCTAGACTTTAAGCTCCTTGATTACATGGATCCTCTCTGTTTTATTCACCACAGAAGTCCCACTTATAGCACAAAAGTAGATACTTTGTTTAATGAATGAACGAAAGCCTGAATTACATGGAATTCTAAATTAGTAGAATATAAATTGATAGGATCCACACTTACCACTCAGACTGAATTTTTGTCCTGGTTTGGTTTAAATCTTGCTGGTTTTTTTTGTCTTTGTTCCAGGGCCGAAATAATATGTTTCATACACTGTTGATGTTCCTCTACATTATAAAAACCAAAGAGTCAGGAATGCTTGGGTAGGTATTAATGCTTTAAAAATACAAGTACTTATTTTATACACTTTTTCTTGTGTTTGGATTCTGCAGAAGGAAGCATCATATCCTGAAAAGATTTGTGGACTAAGCAATACAAGATATGGCTTCTAGTATTGGCTCAGCACTTTCACTAACCATTTCTGCCATCTTGAGCAAGTCCATTAATTCCTTAAAACCTCCATTTCCCTATTGATAAAAAAAAAGGCAATTCGACCACATTATTGGCTTTTACAGTGGTGTCCCCCAGAGGGACAATTCAGATATATCAGGCTCTTGCCACTTTAAAATTAAAAAAAACAAACAAACCAACTGGACTCCTGTTTGTTCAGGCTATCCCATTTCAGACACAGAGCCTTCTGCAAAATGTTTACACTTCTAAAGAGACTGAGTCAGCACCCATTCCATAATACTGTTAATTGGAATGGAAAAATGGTCAGTTGAAATTATTTACTTTGTGTCTTCTAAATACTTAGTAATGAAGCTCACATACTGTTACAGTAAACTCAAAATTGCTGTCTTGTCATTTTGGTGATTTGAAATTTCAGTGCTTCAGAACAGTATGTGAAGTAAATGGACCCCAGCTAATGCTGGGATGCTGGGTAAATCTGGTAATGCATAGGCTGGAAGTCTGAGAATCTGGGTTCTGGGTGCATCTCTGCCTGCACTAAGTAACCTGAGGCTAAAAAAATGAAAAGGGAAGAGCTGAGTAGAAAGCATCAGTCTGTTCAGCTCTGATCTGCATGTTTCTGTTCTGCATGTTTCTGTTCAGTTCTATTTACGTGTCCTATTTAATACAGGTTTAGAACGGCACTGTCCCACACAGCAGCCACCAGCCACATGTGTGTGGCATTGAGCATTTGAAACATGACTAGTCTAGATTGAGATGGGCTGTCAATGTAAAAGATCCCCTGGAGGAGGAAATGGCAACCCACTCCAGTATTCTTGCCTGGGAAATTTCATGGACAGAGGTGCCTGGAGGGCAACAGTCCATGGGGTTGCAAAGGGTCAGACACAACTGAGCATGTATACACGCACTATAGTGTGAAATACGTAGACTAGAATTTAAAGACCTAGTATCAAATAATAAAGTGAAATATCTCTTTAATAATTTTGTGTATTGATTACATGTTGAAATAATATGTTGGCTATACTGAGTTAAATGAAGTATATTATTAAAATTATTTTCACCTGTTTCTTTTTACTGTTTAGTTTTTAAGGTGATATATTATCTTTCTGTTGGATAGCACTGCACTGGAGAAAGACAAACCATCCCTTTTTTATTTTCTATCTTTAATTAAACATATTAGATGCAAAGATTTTAGGACATAAACTGAAATTTATAAACAGCTTTCTAAGAAATTTATCAACTTCCTGTAGCATGTATATTTTTTAATGTAAGAAAGATTAAATAGGAAACTCACTTTTGTCAGGCATCTCTGCTACCATGGTTCTTTTTTATTTTTTAATTACAAAAATAATGCATGCTCAATATAGAAATATTTAAATAGTATAGCAGTGTATAAACTAGAAATTGAAAATTCTCCTCTGATCAATCTCTCTCAGTGCCACTCCTTCAAGGTATCCACTGGGTTATCAGTTTGAGGTGTATGTTTTTCCAGTTACTTTATGGGGAAAGTTGATTCTGTTTTTCTTTTTCATATTGTTTAAAAATATATTGTACCCAAACATATTACCTTGTAAGCTGCCTTTTAATTTTATGGTGTAGCTTGGATAGTTTTCTGTGTCAATAAATAGACTTTTTTCCTAAATTTTCTAGTAGCATTTGGTTATAGATTATATTAGAAAGATGGGATGTGCTATGGCTTTGTAATTCTTCATTTAAAAGTGTTTCTGGAAGGCTGTTTTGAAGTGGGGAATTAATTTAGCAGTATTTTAAATAGTGAATTTTTAATTTTAATTGAAAATTTATCTTTTCCTCTAAAAATCTAAATTGATAACTGATACAAGCTTGCGTTGATTGCCATATATAGTTTAAAGTACTTAGTGGGACAGTGATTTACTCAGAGGCCCAAAAGAATTGATACAGTTCTTAAAGTGCTTATCTTCTCTGAATGAGCCCCTCATATGTGGAAACATAAGTGAAACATTTTAGACTAAAATTAATCTTTTATTTATTTGATTTTTTTAATCCAGGGGAAAAAACTGAAATTACTAGCTTTTAGAATATGATTGATCTTTTTAATACATTGTAGAACAACCAAATGTTAAAAACTGCCTTCCTGTGTCATAAAGGAAATAAGCAAGTGACTCAAATATAGTCCACTTGGAATCATGCCCATAATACAGCAGATTGATACAAATACATTACCAATTTAGTGCCACGTATTTGAGCAGTTACTAGAATGATATGAATGTTTTACTTCCAAGAAGGAAAAAAATCTAGACAGAATTGACTGCACAGTAAAGTGTCCTGTTTAGCAAGACACCATAAATAAAGTTTGAAACTAAGTGACAAACTGAGACAAAGCATTATAATTGTAATGCTTAGAGCAAAGCTAAGGTAATATCCATCATATATAAAGAGCATGTACATTAGAAAAAAAAAAAAGGTCAAAAACATGAATGAAAGACTTTTTCATAGAAGAGTGTTGTGCAAATGGTTAACAAACATGAAAAAAGGCTTAGTCTCATTTACAAGCANAAGCTAAGGTAATATCCATCATATATAAAGAGCATGTACATTAGAAAAAAAAAAAAAGGTCAAAAACATGAATGAAAGACTTTTTCATAGAAGAGTGTTGTGCAAATGGTTAACAAACATGAAAAAAGGCTTAGTCTCATTTACAAGCAAGCGAAAATTAAAATTTTTTTTTCCCTATCATACTGAACTTTCTCATTTGCCATGTTGTTGAGGGTATAGAGAAAAAACACAGTTGATGAAATTACCCTTTTTTAAGGGCATTTTTGGTATATTAAAAAAATTTATTAAAATTAATACTCATAATTTTACAAGTCACAGTGTGCTAAAATTTCATGACAGAAATAAGGCATTCCCAGTATTCCCCAAGCCCACCTCCCAAAAGCAACCACTTAAAACTCTCCTAGCTCCAAATAGTAGGATGCGTAGTTCTCCTTTGACTGTCATCCTGTTAGATGAGTCACTGTTCTCTTTTGGTCCTCCTTTCCTTCCCTCTTACTTTGAATACAGTTGTATTACTCTGTGGAGTAGATTTTTCTTTATATTATGTGCAGTAAGGCTTAATTTAAGCTATATTAGTAATACCTGTGTTTACTGAAGCATCCCAGATAATTAGAAAACTCCAAATTGAAATCAAATATGTAAACTTCTCTAAGAGGCCTAGCATCTCTAAATCTCCATTTAAAAAAATTTAATTGCTAAAATTGTCCTGTTAACTCCATCTGTTGTAGTAGTTCTTGAGTTCCACTGAAAAATTAATTTTCAACACTCCATAAACCATTTGTTCTAAATTTGGGTTTTAAGCACAGGTAAGAAAGTAATAACTGTTACTAGAATTCATCTGATAAACCATGTATGATATAACTGACTCCAGAAAAGCACTAAATGTCAGTTAAACTTGTATTCCTTGTAAAGACTCCTGTTATTTGGGGGCAGGGGGGAAGACCTTAAATGCTTGGCAATCAATTTCACTAATTTGTTTTTTCTTTTTTTAGGAGAGTTAATCTTGGCCTCTCTGGTGTGAATATTTTGTGGATTTTTGGAGAGTAGTGGATAATTTAATTCCAAACATTTGGACTTTATTTGACTGAATCAGAAGTTGAATCTAAGCATCTGAGTCACTGCCTCTTCTGAAATAAGATACTATGTGTATGTTACAGACGGTTTAGATGTGACAGAAAATAGCTAGTGTGAAACATATTCTACACCAAGAAAAATTACCTTCAATTTCTTATCATTTCAGAAAAAACTACAACCCTTCAGATTTTTGTTGACACAAAACAGTGTGGTTACCCCTTAATTAATTCGAGTCCTTCTTTATTGTAACCACCAAATAAGAATCATTCACCATATTGTTCCCCACAAAATTGTTTTTTCAATTGAATTATTTAGTATAAATAATTAAAAAGAAATTGCTCATTTTTTTTAATGTCTGTATTTCCCCAGTGTTTGGCAAATCAGCCCAAGGCCCAGATTTAAAGAAATGAGATAAACTTCTAAATAATGTTAATTCATGTGTATTTTTAAAATATTATTGAAAGAGGTTTAATGGTATTAATGTTTAAAAAGTCAGCTCTCTATGAAGTTCACAGTTTTTGAACATGGTTTGAAAAATGCTGCATGGTCTTCTCTGTGATGCCCTCACCCATTCCACTCCAGTCTTGCCTTGCCTCTCTCCTTCCCTGCCCCAGCCAGACTGGCCCTCTCAGTGGACCCCACGCACTCCCACTGCCTAAGACATTCCTGCCCCACTCTTGGTCTTTCTGACCCTCCTCAGCACCCTTCTAAGTTCTGCCTAAAAGTTGCTTTCCCAGGGGACTAACCCCTCCCCATCCCCTTTCCATTCCCACCACCACCACCCAAGTCCCCCAGTCCCTTTGACTGTTACCTCTCCTGGTACCTTTCAACTTACCTTCTTATCACCAAGAAGTGGTTTGAAATCACATGTGCACGTGTATCTCTTTATGTCTCTTTACACCTGAGCTGTTCAATTACAGCAGCCATCTAAGGCTATTAAGCACTTGAAACGCACCTTGTCTGAATTGTAATGTGCTGTGAGTGTAAAATTACATCAAAGACTTGATGTGAATAAAAGACCGTAAACTAAACAGAAAAATAAAAAGTCAGCTTGGGTTAAATTTAGCTGATAGAATTAAACTATTTAGGTCTTAATCAAGAGACTGAAGACATCAAGAAAACAATTGTGTTGGTTTTAATAACTCAGTTTCACTATTCCCTAATATTGAGTTCCCTTCTTTAAGATCATATTCTATCTTATCTGTTTAAATTTCTTAGATGTGTTCAAAATATCTGGAGAGTAGGAAATTACCAAATTTGTAAGTTTTGCTTGACTCTCCATCTATTTTTTTAAATGTATAAGTAGTATATCTAAGGCTAGCTAGCATCTGTATATGTTTTCTGGGTTGATATATTATTAGAGACTGCTTTACCTGGAAAACCAGTATCTTCTCAAAAACTCCGTGTTGGTGTTATATATGCTGCTGCTTTTGTATAATTTGTAAATCTTGTTCCTGTTTTTAAAAAGTCAGATGTCCAAAAGAAAGGAGGTTTCTATCTTATAACTGCTTTTGATATGTGCTAAATTTGTTAGGATAAAATACCAATTAAACATCTTAAACATAAGAACATTTTACAATATAAGTCTACCATTTCAAAAGTTTGTGTATCTACTTCACNAAGTCTACCATTTCAAAAGTTTGTGTATCTACTTCACAATTATAAAAAAATAAAAGATAATATGTCATTTATTATATTAAAGTTTATGTGTCAAAAATGCAACATACAGTAAATATTTCACATAAAGTAATGGTACATATTAAAAAAGGAAAGATTTTGTTTGCCTACTAAGGGTGGTATGGGTTACTATACTCTGGGTAGCTTTCATATATTGTCTTCACAAATGTTTCAGCCAGCATATACTTATTTAGCTTTTATTAAAAATACTTTAATGAATTAGTTTGACTTCATACTTCAAGAAGACACTGCATTGCAAATGTGGTAAATTTTTTGTTACTTCTGTTAAAATGAGTAAATAATCTTCTTTTCTCTAATTGAATGTTATTTGTAGTATATTTCTCACAAATTTTTCTTCACTTGACTCATCCTTATGGGGTCAGATACACTAATATTTTAGATTATGTTCACTGCATCATTCTTTCTTCTTTATAAATATCAGCCTTTTCTTCAGCCAGATTTGTTTTAGAAGCATGTCTAGGTGTTTATAATTTAGTTCCTACTGTGACATAAAAATACTGTGTTGCTTGGCTTTCTCAAACAGATACACACTTTGAGTTGATATTTCAGTGGTGAAGACAAGCAGCATGTATATAGTTGACACTTCTAAACTCAGCTTTGTAAAATATATATATAAATCCTTTGAATTCAGGCATTCCTTAAAGGTCAGGCTTTGGTCCTCTGTCTCATTGTTTATGCTTTTCCTTAAAGGTCTCATTCATGCTATGACTTACTCTGCACTTGATTCCCAAGTTCATCACCAACCATAACTGTCTCTCCTGAGCTCTAGTGTTAAATTTCCTGTGACCTGTCAGACATTCCACCTGGATATCCTGCACATTCTTCATGTGTGGCACTGAATTCATATATACTGAAACAGCTCCCTCTTCTCACATCCCTTTCTCTGTTCATTGTCCTACCAGTCGCCCATGCTCAAAACTCTGCTTTCATCTTGATTCCTTGAGCTCCCTGGGTCCCCGGTCCAATCAGGCAGCAATCTCATCCATTCTTTCTTAACAATGTCTCTTGCAGCTGTCCCTTTCCATCTCTGCTGCCACTATGCTCATTTATATCCTTATCAACTCACATAGGACTACTACAACAGCCTAATTAATCTCACAGCTTCCTAATTATTGCCATGCTTCCAGATTTTCCAATTTATCCTGCACATCCTCTTCATATTCATCTTCCTAAGACACTTGTTTGATTGGTTTCATTCTGGTAAATTGCTTGGCCTGACATTTAAAGCCCTCCACAATATGGCCCCAGGCTAGCCTTATCCACCTGGATCCTTGGCTTTAGCCAGTGTAGTCTCCTCCTTGCTGGGCTCTCTGCACATGTACCTCCTCTTCTGATCTCTGGGGATGTCTCCTCCCCCTCTGCCCTTCCTTGAAACTTTGCTCTAATTAAACCCACTATTCTGGGGAGTTGATCCTGACCACTGCAGCTGGCATTAATTTCTCCAAAGTGATTAGGTCTTCCCCCCTTTTCTGGCACTCACCAACTATATAAGTGAATCCAGAAGTGACTTATAGTCTTGGTGGGTTCTCATAGCTTGTCTCATTCTCATGAAAGACTAGTGTTCTACTAGTCTGAGCTGTGCTGCTGTTCAGGAAGAGTTTGACGATGGCTAAAGCTACCTTTTGGGAAAGGCTTGAGTTCTTTTTAAAGGATATCTTTTGAGCAGCAAGGATCACTCGCTTTCCTTTTGCAGCTAGACTGTAGCCTGCTAGGCTCTTCTGTCCATGGAATTCTCCAGGCAAGAATAGTGGAGTGGGTTGCCATTTTCTTCAAGGGATCTTCCTGACCCAGGGATCCAACCCACAGTCTCCATTGCAGGTGGACTCTTGCCATTTCAGCCACCAGGGAAGCCTGTAACACTAAGAAGGAGGAAACATTTCCCAGGCCTGAAGAGCTGCAGCGGGGACACTGCCTAAAAAGTGTAGGCTTTAGGAAAACACACAGCCAATTCCTTGTACTCTTGGGGATCTTCCTTAATGACCTGGGGTGAGGTCGATGCACTTAGCAGCAGCACATTGGCCCAGATGATACAGGGTCCACTGCGAGGAGCTGGGAGAGGTCAGCTGGCCCAACCATCTGTCCAGGTGTCACAGCACTCCTCGGATTATAGATACGGCCAAGCAGCAGAGGCCTGGGATCTCTAGCAAAAAGCCTTTTGGGAAGGATCTGGGAGGGGGCGGAGGGAACTGGTGGTTGTCTGGCCACTTGGAGTGTGAGAGCAGTTTGCACAATCAGCACCTGTGCTTCTTAGGCCCCAGTGACATTGCCACGTCTCACTGTGTATGTCAGTGGCTTTGTGCTGAGACTGCAGAATTGTTAGGCATTAGCTCTGAGCCGTGTCTCTAATTTGATCCCTGAATGGTTATCAGTAATTCCATTTCCACACCGAATGAACTGCACTGGCCCGGGGAATAGGTTATGGATTCTATGGAGGGTGGCACCTCAGTCGGCCTTAGGAAGAAGAGTCCAGTATGGCAGGATAGGTATGGAGAACAACCTCATGTGTGCCCAGAATCCTGTTTACCCCGGACAGCAGTGACCCCAGAGATATTCCACAGCAAAGTGAACATGCAAACAATCTTAGCTACTGCTAAGGAAGAAATGTAGTTATAACTAAATCCTTTCATGCCCCCAAAGCAAATTGAATATTCCACAGTCCATCTGGCTAGAAGAGCCACTGGCTTGAACCAGCTGAGACTCGGGAGGACTGAGCTCTGTCACTGTTTGGGCAGGGCAGTTAACCTTTTACACTGATTTCTGGGCATAAGAAAGATACTCATACCTCAGTGATCACTGAGAAGCTGAATGAAAATAATGGATGACAGTGTGCTTAAGGGTAAGGGAAAAAATGGACTTAAAAAGTCTTTCAGGGGACTTCCTGGTGGTCCAGTGGCTGAGACTCCATGCTCCCAAGGCAGGGAGCCCGAGTTCAGTCCCTAGTCAGGACACTAGATCCCACGTGCTGCAATGAAGATAGAAGATCCCACATTCCTCAACTAAGACCTGGCATGGCCAAATAAGTATTTTTTTTTTAATAAAAAAGTCTTTCAGAATAACAATATAAAACTAGGAAATGGCTCTTTGGCATTGTAAAGCAACCCTCTCATTCTTGGACTATGCTGAGATGTATATAGATCTTCATGTCTTGACACACTCACACCCACCCCTACTCTCCTAGCCCAGCCGTATCTGCCTCCCGCTTCCTATTTTCTTCCCCGACCCCAGACCTGGCCATTCCCCAATCAGAGACAGTACTGCCCTTGTATCTTGAAGGCTGGGGTTTCTGGTCTACCAAGAAAACACTGTCTCCCTCCTTTACCATTTCTAAACTAGAAGGAAAAAATAACAACCCTGAATCAGACTCTGCTTTCATGAACTGCATCCCACAGGAGGAAAGTCAGAAGGTGGCAATCTGCTCTGTTGGGGGCAAAATTTGTTTTTTCAGGAGTCAAAGCCAGGCATGATTCTTCCTCAAATACATGGTGTGTAGACTGGAACCAGGAGCTCTGTGATAGTTTTGGCCGGGAATACAAGCATTAACTGGCTGAGCTGCAACTCCGAAGAAAGGCCCCTTTTGTTCCTAATGGGGAGGGTATCATCCACTGGACACCCTGAGGGGCAGAGGAGTAGCCCCGTTAACTTGTCAAAGTGAGACTTGGCAGAAGGGAGTCGGTACTAAAGCCATCAGTCCCCAGACCTGGTGGTTTGAAAAGGTGTTTTACGGCTTCCATCTCAAGTTAGTTAACCAACATTAAAAATAAATTCACTACAATG
>SJYQ01006383.1:0-78270 GCA_006410935.1 Redunca redunca
CGGGGGGGTGTGATGGGGGATGGGGAGGAGAGAGAAGGGCAGGGGCTCCCGATATTGTCACTTGTGACGAGTCCAGCCTGCCTCCTTCTGCCATCCCCGCGGCCCCTCCCTCCCCGACCACCATCACCATCACTTCTTCAAACCATCATTAAGCTCATTAATTTTTAAGGGTGACTGCTTGGTTGCAGCACCCCAACTGTCTGCCATTAGACACAGAAATTCTGTTTGGGAGTTTCTTGCCTCTGAGGAAGGAAGATGTGGATAGCTGCTCAAAGTCACCACTCGATGGAAACGTTCCAATTCATTCATTGGAAGTGGTGAGCCATACTTTGCATGGTACCCTCCCCCAAAATGGGTTCAGGTAAAATCCTTGTCACTGAGAAGCTTCCAGGGAGCCAACTGTGTCCTAACATGTTGTGTTTTAAATCATTGTCGTGGCCTTTGGAGTCCTATGTCACAGACTCACCCAGGAATCACTGAACCCAAATTAAATTGTATACTTGCAAGGGTCGTGGGCTATCCTGGCAACACAACTGAAAACCAACTCAGACATGACAAGTTGAGGGTATGCTCCCTGTTTTAGACTCAGCATTCTTAATTCCTTGCCTAACTTTATGTGGCTTTCAGCTTTCCATTCCTTAACACACACACACACACACACACACACACACACACACACACACACACACACTCCATGGGGAAGAAGGTAACAAATAACCAAGAGAATGGACTAAGGCCCACCTTTGAAAAAAAACCTCACTACATCACCCCAGAAAAAGAAAGACTGGTTTTATTAATTCAAGACAGTCTTTAATCATGAACTCCTTCTTAAGCCTAGATAATTTACAACCAAGTTTTTGAGATATGTTGATAGAGCACAAATATAAGGAATCAGCTCCATTTACTCAAAGAGCTGAAAAAGGACACTATGCTCAGTTTTCTGAGATGACTGCTCATCCAGTGATTGAATGTTCTCAACAGTTTATAATTTATTTTGCCCATGTGGAGACGAGAAGGAGTTTAGGGAAGCACTCAAACCCTACAAAGGACAACAATATGACTGCAAAACAGCTTAAGGGATTTATGTCCCAAAATGCTTATGACATTTTAGGCTTTACGGAAAATTTACACTGAGAACAAGAAAAAGTTAATCAAAATAGACGATGCAATCCAGCCACTCTAAGGATTAAGTCAAGTGTCATTTATGTGCAGCTTCATGTAATGGTACAAAAATAAAATAGAGAGTAAGGGCTAAGTTGGGTGAGAAAGTGTCCTACCTAAAATCTGCATGCCATTCTGTTTACAGGCAAAGGCAATTTTCCAGAACACTAGGCAGATTGGATTCGTTGAAATGAAAGCTTTGTCTCTTAGCTTGGGCCCTACCGTCAATTCAAACATGTTCTCAAAATGGTTTGGTGATGCACTTGCTTTGGTTTTCCTGTTGTTGTTGTTTTTCAGGATTCAGTCTATTTCTCATCTCTTAACCATCTCATTTGTTCTTTGGAAACTTTTAAATATTGAAGTAATCATGAATCTTTCTGTTCCCCAATTCATCCTGTAATTCCAATGCTTAGTCCTTGTTAACAAAGAACTTAACCCCTGAACTCTAGAAGAAACACAGAGAACCTCTTTATTAAAATCTTCCACAGCTCTGTAGAAAGGATCACCTTGTATTTTGAATGTGTATTTTTTTTCCTCAAGGAACAGACTCTACACATTTGCATTAATAAATTTCTATTTTCAAGCTCAACAGAAATTGCAGTACAAAAAGCAGATGTGTACGTTGGATTCTTTCAAATTAAATTTCCAAAAGCCGAGCCTATTCTAGCTGGAGATCAAAGGAACTAAAACATGATCTCCTCCCCCTTCCAATATAATTACAGAGATTTCATTTCTTTTGTTACAATGAGCACAACAGGTAAATCTCCAACCTGAAGGACAATGATCAGGTGCTAAGGCTCAGCTTTGCTTGGTCGCTGAATGGCTCTGCTCGGCGTCCCTGCTGTTTTAAACCACCACTCTGCAGGAAGATGGGAAATGTCTCATGTTCTTCTCTACTTTACTCTTGAAGATCTGTTTCCTTTTCAACCTCCAGACTATGCAGAAGAGTTCTCAGATGGACGCAACCCACTGCACAGCCCGGCTGTTCCGAAAGAGGGCATGCCCATTCTTATAGGCTCATCAAGGAAAAAAAAAATCACTTTCATAGGCATCTTTTATTGGTAGGCTAGCTAAAAAACCCTTTTGGAAGTAGATGGGGTATAAATAATAAATGATGAGGAGTGACACTGGGAGAAATGTCACATCCTGGCAGTCCTGGGAAAGGACACGGCCCTGGGGAGAGAGAAGAAAGAGACGCAACCCGCAAAGTCATCCAAAACCGAGGTTCGAAAGAAAATCTGTTCCACTTTGGAATGATTAGCATGATCTATTTCTCTGGGGAATATAGGTAAAGAGAGAACAAAATTTCATGTCAAAACCCACAAAAACAGAGAATTTTAGGAAAGAACAGCCTCTAGGCTTAAACATCCTTGAGAGCAACTGCATTCTACGTATGTATTTCCATCTCCCTTTTAAAATTCCTGGTACCTCATTTCATCCTTTGGTGCCCATAGGCATCTGTTCCCCTCTAATTATTTGCCATTTAGAAAAACTCTGCTTAAATTCCTTGTGCATCTGTCCTTGCTTAGTGTATATTTGTGATGCTCAAATATTGTGCTTGATAGTAGAGCATTGCATGGAAGTACAAAAACTTTCCCATCCCCCCAGAATGCTTCAGAATCCTCTCCCCCAAAACATATACACAAAGTAAATTCAACACTACCAAGATTTTATAAAATAGGTATGTACTCCTATATACATCATGCACACATGCACACACACACGCACCTAACACACTCCTCAAAGACTTGGCTGGAGCTTCCAGTGTACCTTCCAATCAACACCTTCACAATATAAATGGCACTAACAATATCTTTTCCAAAATATAGTCTTTTAAGTAGGTAGGATCTCTTAGCTCCAATATTTTGTTTTTTTTTCGGTCTATGAAATGGAACATGATTATTTTGTATGGAAATATGCTTAGTTCAAGGATACACCCTCGAGAATATAGGGGGAAATGTTGAAAAATTAGACACAGTTTGTTAGCATCAAAAATCCCAAATCAAACAGAGTTAATTCCTTCCTCCATCTCCCCACATATCCTCCTTTCTCTTTGCCCACTCCTTCATCCTGCCATCCTTCCACCTCTTCACCCTCCAGACTCCCTCCCTTAAAGAAGAGGTATTGTATGAGGGGAAAACATCATATTTGAGACCGTGGAGACGTGGCTTCTGTCTAGTTTTGCCAATAACTAGGTTGAATCTGTTTTCCTTATCTAACTAGGATAAAAGACCCCTAGGCTGAGGAATAATTACTATTAGTAACATTAGTGTGAATAACAATAATACTAGTTTGCTCTGTGCCAAACATTTTGCAGTGCAGTAGAGTGATTAACAGTATGAAGTTGGGAGTCAAAATGCCTGTTTAAATCCCAGACCCACCTCTAATGAACAAATGACCCTGGCAAGTTACTGTATCTGCGTGCCTCTATTTTCTCATTAAAAAAATAAAAATAAAACGAGTATAATATTGATGTCATGTGCTTGTTGTGAGGGACAAATAAGACGTTCAAGGCACTCAGAACGTGTATTTATTTATTCTTTATTGTGTCGCCACAATGTAAGTTTCATGCATATAAGGAATACTTCTTGTTCACCATTATATTCATATAGCCTAAAACAGCGCTTGGCACGTGGTATGGAGTTGGTAAATAAAGCACTCTTCAGTGAATGAACGAATGGATGGATGAACAGACAAAGACACATGACTTGTTCTGGCAGAACCCGTGATTCTGAGGCTGAACTATTAAATACATGTATTTATGCAACACTATATGTTACTACATGTAATTTATACGGTGCTGTGCATAACCTCCATTTTCAGGAAACTGATAATTCATTATGGGAATGAGGCTAAGTACAAATGACTATCATTATAAACCATAAAGAAAAAAAATCACAAGAGAAGTATAAAAGATGAATACTTGGCCAGGTCACAGGAAAGATAACTTAGTTCTGTGGAAATAGTGAGTGGAGTCTCTCGACCCTATGATTCTTCCAAGAAAACTCTTGGCAGCTGTAAACCATGACCACAAAGCAATTAAACCCAATAGACGATGTCCAGTTTTCATCTTCCTTCAAGATCAAAAAGAGACTCTTATCCCCATCTTCTTAAAAACATGCATGTCATGGCTTCCAAAACAATGCCTTTCCCTTTTCTCCTGCTCCTGGCGGTCTTATTTCATTGTCTCCCAAAAGACTTTAAATGTTGCCAATCCTTCAACAGTGATGCCCTCGATTTCCTAGTTACTTGAGACTCTACACAACCTTCTCTCTTTAACTTGCACCTACATTTGAAGACCCCTTGAGCTGAAGACTTCCTGCTCAGACTTTTCGGAGTTTTACATCCATAACTGCCTACTCAATACCTTCACTGAAATGGCTTAAAAGTATCTCAAATTTAACCAAACTCAGGATCTTTTTTTTTTTAAGACACCTAAACATTTACTAATGTTCCCTGGAGTTTTACAGGACTTGCAGAAGAAATGAAATTACATTTATTAAGAATCTCCTATTTCTCGCTCCTGTGCTGGATGCATACATCTCATTTAATCTTCATTACAAGGCTCTGAGGTAGATATCATCTTCATTTTTGTGATGAGAGTAGTAAGGCTCAGAGAAATTGCCTTCATTTCATCACAGACCATGGATTTCAAGCTACAAGGCTCCAAATTAAGAGAATGAATAATGTTTGGTGTCAAAAAACAATCTTGTTCCCTTAGTTTGAGCCTTATAACCTCGAAGATTATACCCTGTGAACCTCCTGATTCACACTGGAGAGCTATTTTGGTAAATCAATGAGAGGTCTACCCAGAGGAAGAAGGGAATGCAGGGAGCAACACCTTAATCAAAAAAAGACAATAAAAAACACATGGAAAAGAAATGTTCTTGGACAAAGTTACAAGTTAATTTTAAAGGAACTGTAAAAAATAAGGATATTAAACATATTTCATCAATGAAAAGCTACAAAGGTGGAGATTTTAAAAATCAAGAGATAGGGACTTCCCTAGTGGTCCAGTGATTAGGAATTCACCTTGCAATGTAACGGACTCGGGTTTGACCCCTGGTCGGGGAACTAAGATCCCACGTGCTGCAGAGCAACAAAGTCTGCGTGCCCCAAAGACGGAGTTCATGCGTGACAATGAAGATCCCACGCGCCACGAACTAGGATCCAGTGCAGCCAAATAAATACTTTTTTTAATTTTAAAAATCAGTAAATATATTCATAGTCAAAATAAGAAAACAAGAACCCAAAAGGCCCACAGAAAGCATATAATGAAACGAATCCTTGCCAAGGTTGTCCCACATTAAACGACCTCGCATGGGGGCTGAAGGTCTTTGACCCAAGTCCTGAACCACACACAATGCCAGTCAGACACATCTCATAGGAGTTCTCTCCATCCTTCCTTTCAAAGTCCTGAAGCTGCAACTCCTGTGATATTTCTGTACAACACGGTTGACTGTACGCCACACCCTTGCTTAGGACTAAAGATGGGACTCTTTCTTGGTGAGGCCGACATACCAGACCCTCACATTGCTCCTACTCAAGAGGAGACATCAGTCTCTTCCAGGATGATTCTTGAAAAACCCATCTACCTGCCTGGTTCACCAGTTAGTCCTCCTCAAGCCAGATGATTGAGCTCCCAGTCCCAAAGCCTGCAGATTCCCCTGTTTTTTGACATGCTCCATTACAGGGTATTAATGCTTGAATGTCTCAGCTGTGCGCAGGCAGGTAATGGCGACCCATCCCCTTGGAGTTAAAGACTAGAATTCCTCTCTATGCGTGGCTGGCTGGGGGTTCCCAGACAGAGGAAATTAGACACGTTAACCTTGACTGTCACAAGCTATATAATTCACATAATATTAATATTACACCATTCATCTCCCCATAGCCACGGTTTCAGCCCTTTGATCTTTCCAGCTGTCAAGGAAAAATCTTTTTCTGGCAAAGGGTAAAGTGGATCGCACACCTATCTCTAGCAATCTCAGACAGATCCTGTTGCATTTTCTGGCTCACCAGAGGGGATTTCTCTCTTCTAGGACCTGCCATGCCAAACTTGCCCATGATTTGTTGCCAGACAGGATCATGGGTGTGTGGGGAAGGCAGTTTACCGCGTAGCTCCCAAGCAGCAGCCACAAACCCAGCTAAGGGTGTAATTCCAAGTTCTCCACCAGGGCACTGGGAGAGGCAGACTCTTAAAGCAGAAACAAATAAAAATTGCCAACTGCTGGCCATACCAACCTCCAAGACAGCTGTTCTACCAGAGGGAAATTGAGGGGTACAATCTCACGTAGTCACTAAGCCATGAAGCTGGAAATCAAGTCCCATTCTAAGCCCAAATTTCAAGCTCTTCCCATGCTTATACAGATAAAAGAGGGAAACAGCTCATAAAGGAAAAAAAATAATGAGAAAAAGAGAGAGAAAGCTCATGAATTTTGACATTGTGGATGTCCAGGGAGGTGGGTTTCAAAAGACGAAAAAAGATGATGCTGGGGAAAAATACGGAATTTGAAGCTGCGCTATCTTAGATGTCAAACTACCTTTGAGATTAGACAGTTTCAAAAAAGCTCTTCAACTTCACGCTACTGAGGTGCTGATTCACAGACAGAAGTGGGTCCCAATCCGAGACTTGGGTATGTGGTCTATGGACGCCCCTTTGACAACTGCTGCCAGAGAATGAAAGATCCACTTGCACTTTTATATGAAGAAGGAAAAGGAGTCAGGAAGGAAAGAGAAGATGAAAGAAGACAGAACAAGAAATATTTCTGGAACAAGATTCCAGGACAAGCAAGTGAAAATAAGCTGAAAGATGCAAACGTTGAGGGTTATCAAGAGAATGAAGAAGGGCCACGTTTTCTGCTTAGATGTGAGGAGAAGCAGCAGTCAGTACAAATGGAGTGGCAGGGATTCTATGATCAACTACCCCAAATCAAACAACTCACTTCTTAGACCACTATCTTCCAAAAATTCAAGGACTCCACCACTCTTCCCCTCCTGCCTCCCCCTTGAGAACTTTCGTTACTCTGATTCTGCTTGGGTTCTGTTTCTCTACATGGTTCCTAAGTGCTTTCATACTATTTTTGCTTAAATTTGTCAAAGATTGTACTACTTGGGTGTAAATGCTGACCTGAATTCCACAGGGGAGTCTAATTCCAGGCCAGCCGTGCACTTGGCAAACCCAAGTCCTTACCAGATGCAGGCGCTGATACTCATAAAGCAACAGGTACTACACTCATTAGCCTCCCTCATCCCTTATTTAAAAATGACGTTTTCCCTTGACTTCTGCGACCCTTAATTGTTCTTCTTGTAAGGTTCTTTTCTTTCTTATTATGGTTTAACATTGTGCTGAAATGTTTTTAAAAAGGTACAGCACTCATTTTCATGGTCCCTGGCATTGGGTATCTCACATTTACTTGGAATACTTTTTGACTGTGCTGAGTCTTCTTTATGGCACACAGGTTTTTTTCTCTTGTTGCAGCGCATGCACTTAGAGGCACCAAGGCATGTGGGATCCTTGTTCCCCTACCAGGGATTGAACCCATGTCCCCCCACACTAGAAGATGGATTCTCAGCCACTGGGCCACCAGGGAAGTTCCTACTTGGAATACTTTTGACCTGGTCACGTCCACCTGCACTGTCCAGGGAAGCAGTTGGGTCTACTGGTTAGAATGCGTGCTTCAGAGCCTGGCAGGATGGTGTGCAAATCACAGTCATACCACTACCCAACTAGGATGGGGCCTTTGTCTGGATCATTTCAAATTCGCTATCCTTCACTTTCCTCCTTTTTAAAGTGAGGATGATAAGTACTTTTCACAAAGGGACACTGTAAGATAATATCTGCAAACAACTGCACGAAGTCTGTTGCACAGTAAGGGCACAATAACAAGCAGCTACTGTGGCCACATTAGGATATTGATGAACGTTTATGGACATTAGCAAATAAGCGTTGTGGACATTGTTGGGAAAAGGTCACGGTCATTATTTAGAATTTAGTGCTGATGGAGCATGGATTTAACTTGCTCTTACGTGTCAAGGAAGCTGCATGCTGTACCACAGCTACAAAGGCGGGACCTGAATCTGGACTGTTCTGAAAACGCATGCCTTTGGCGGCATGGGCAAAGAATGAAGAAGCGTGAGATTCAATGTTCCTCCGAGCACATCCCATGGTGTGTGCTGCCGATGACAACATCTATGCAAGAAGAACCACTCGTTTTCAGCTGCGCACATTTGAGCTATGCCAAGAGGAAAAATGTATCACCTTGTTGGTTCCCAAGGGTTTTTGCTCTTGTATTTTAGTTCAAGCAAGACTCCTCGTTTTATAACCTCTTCCCTCTCCACCTTTTGCTGTGCTTGTGACCCTTATGTGCCCGGTCATCTAAGTGCACGATGCTGACAGGGTCGTTTCCTCTTCAGGAAATGTTACCCTTGAGTAGTTTTCCAGTTCTTTGTAAGCCAACATTTCAAAACATTTTTCCTACCCACTTATAACTTTTATTCTAAAGGAAATAAATTAGGCCAAGATTGCCAGACTACACTAATTTTTTTCAAATACCTCTCACATATTGAACAGTTTCATTCACTGTCCTTACAACTGTACAGCAAATTCAAATCAGTCTTTCTTCATTCATTCTGCTTAATTTTATTTCTCTGGCTACACACTGACTTCCGGTATCTTTCTGCCTTTCTGTTAAATTTCACCAAAATAGTGTTCATCATAATAAAACTTACTTACATTTAATACTTAACCTTGAGTGACTAGCGAATGTCCAGTTTCAATCATTATGCAGAAATTTTTTTGGTTTCCATAGTAAAAAAAAAAAAAAAAAAAAATCAAGCAATTTTTATTTAGTGATACTGTGAAATGCTCCAAGAATCCTGGCTCTGGTAACGCATTCTGATCAATCCTCAAATATTCTCATCTGACATTCCAGGAAAGTTCTGTAGTCTTCAGGAACATCGAGCTGATGTACTAGAAACAGTAACCACAATGAACTTCAGGACTTGCCCTCAAGAATGGTATGCCCTCTGCTTAGCCCAATACCTGGCAAGGGGAGAGTGATCATAAATATAAATTATAAACCACCTTCAACTTTCCCTGTAAATCCTCGGAGTTAACAATATATCTCTTTGCAGTCATCAGACCAGACCTGGAGATGACTGCAAAGTTATTTTTATCAAATAGCCTTGGATTTGGCTCGATGACACTGGCAAATGCTGAGACTGTGGCCATTTGGGCCACACATGCTTCTGGCCCACTTTCAAAACCACCAGCTAGGCGTCTAGCCTTTGTCTCTCTCCACTTGAATAAAAGCTCCACGAGGGTAGAGGGCAGTTTCTACTTTGTTTCCAGCTGTATCACAAGTGCCCGGCACCTATCTGCTGAACAAACGACACATGCTGAATGTGGTTTGGAAGGCCCTTCAGAAGCTGGACACAGAGAAACTTTACTCATTCCCTCCCTCTTCCATGGTCGAGAGAGAGATGTCCAGTTGTCTCCCTTCTGACCTTCTGCAGTGTCACTCCAGAGGCCGCCAACAAGCCTCCCTCTTGTTCCCACATCATTTTCTCTGCCCAAATGTCTCCTCCTGACCTGAACAGGTGAACCTGGATGTCTGCTTCCTCTAGGCTCTGCCCCTCCCTGCTAGGAGCTCCTATAGGACCCTGTATTCCTCGTGGCCTATTTAATTCCTGGGTTTTCCACTATATGGAATAACTCTAAGCATGCATTGTGCAAGGGTATATCTACAGTCCCAACATACGCCAAGTATTTGCCATGAAACTCATGCTCAATAAATGTGATGAGTGAATTAATGAATGACTTGAAGATTGAACACTAATGATATGAAAGAGCCATAGAAGCACCTCTCTAACCAGAGCAACTGATGCATATAAATCAGTATATATGATACAAATCAAACAAGCTAAGTAATTTAAAATCCAGTCACTCAGTATATTTGTTGATTCTTTCCATAGGTTATAGGTATTTCAGGCCTATTAACAGTGGGATATGCCTCCAAATAAAACTTCACCAATTAAGATTCTGTGATTAGAAAAGAAGTTCACAAGTAAAGCAATGATTATTAATATCCTGAGAAATAATTTAACATGATTAATGACTTAACTACTTTATTCATTCAAATATAAGAACTTTAATTCTCTCGAAAGGTTATATTTTCAACTTGCGAAATATTCTAAATAAAGTAGGCATTAATAATTTTGATGGTGAAAGGGAATATATGATACATGTAGAAACAAATACCAAAATTCCATACATTTTCTTTAACTTTGAGCCACGTATTATAAAATGTAGGAGTCTTTAACTGGCTTTCCTTCTGCATTTTAATTTTATTAAAGAAAATACACAGAATTCGACAGAAGCACAAAAGTGTATATACAACAGTGGCTAACATGTTAGCTGGGAGAGTCTCACAGGCACAGGCTTTGAGTCTATAGCTCTAAGCAGTCAAGGGTCAGATCTTCATCCCATAGTATAACCAAAGCTCCACATGTGTATCAAAAACCCAAATCAAACAAAAACAGCTCTATCATTCTAAAAGAAATAGTAGAGACAACAAAATATCCCTATTAGCCACCACACCATTTCAGAGATTCTGGGGGAAAAAAACCAACAATAACTCATCAAACTACAGCAACTTGGGTGTGTTTCTTTTATTGGACAGGTAGCCTTAAAAAAATATTATACACCATAAGTCATACAAGATGGCAGAAATAATATTACAGAATATAACAAAATCACCCAAGTACTTGAGAAGAACATATTTCAACCAATTCCGAGGCTAATTTCATCATTCTTAGCTATTTCCCTAATCGTTCTGCATAAGGCAAAGCTTCCTTCTTCAGTGTCGTTGAGTCTTTGCTGTATATTATAAAAAATAATAAATGGATGTTCTTTTTGAAATATTTATAGTGCCGACTTTCTTCTAATTTGGCTTGTCTTTCCTCTAAATTAGTTAAAATCCGGTAACATTTTTCCTGCAAGGAACATCACTGCCACTGCATACACATAATGTCTAATTGTGAATCCACATAATGAATGTCTGTCATTTGAATCATTATCACAGAGGCAAACCTTTAAGGCCCTCAGAGTAATCCTATTGATTTGAAGGACAACTAAAATTTTATAAAAAAAAAAAAGGAGTTCATTTTGGCCCTTTCTGGAAGTATGCACAATTTTAACACATCAAAAATTACCCATCTTCTTTGACCTGAAAAAGTTATTAATTTAGGGCATAAAAATATCTTGATGGTAAATAGGTGCTAAGTAGGTGATGACTCACTTTTACTGAGTGAAAAAGAAATAGAAGGATTTAAAAATAAGTACTTGGTTCAAGGAAAATGAACAGTTTTGAAAATGAAAGTGACAGTTCTTTGAAGCGATGTGTAGGTCAGAGATTCCTCAACCTGGCAGGACAGCAGAGTCACCAAATGCATGTTGAAATTAGATGTTTGGAGCCCAGCCCAGCCCAGACCTCCAAATACAGAACGTCTGTAGATGCAGCCCAGGCATCTATATTATGTGACTGGCCCAGATGTTCAGATGTTTGGCAAGGATGAAGATCTACAAGATACGGTCCTATTTCCTTATGGAGTTCGGGTGCCATGGGCCATTAATGGCCCCACGGTGACCCCAAGCCTAGTCCATTATTCCACAAGCCCTTCTCAAGACTGCAGGGCTTCCATCTGAGCTCCTTTGCAGCTTTGGTTCCAATGAAGGTTATAATTTGCAAAGAAAGAAAACAGGCTTATGGTAAAATTGTGTTTTTTTAACATGAATTTTTTTTTGGCTGTGTTTGGTCTTTGCTGCTGCTCAGGCATTCCTTTAGTTTCTGCAGGGGGGGGGGGTACTCTCTATTTGTGATGTGAGGGCTTCTTGTTGCAGGGTTTCTCTCGTTGTGGCACACGGGCTTCAGCAGCTGCAGCTCCCAGGCTCCAGAGCGCGGGCTCAGTAGTTTTGGCTCACGGGCTTAGCTGCTCTGCGTCATGTGGGATCTTCCTGGATCAGGGACTGAACCTGTGTCTCCAGCTCTGGCAGGCAGACACATTACCACTGAGCCACCAGGGAAGCCCAAGATATATTTTCGTATCAGGTACACAAGGACATGAAGAAACAGTGGGATAAAATAATATTCAAAGTAAAAATAGGCCAAGAGGAACCGAAGCTTCTTTCTGGCATTCTCTGCCTGCTCTTGCCTCTGCTCTCTCATTAGGAATAGAGTGCTTGCAGGTGGGGTTGGCATTGCTATGCATACCGTTGTTGGCGTGCATGTGAGTCCCCTGCTCAACAAGACGGCAGATTCACCCAATGCTAACATCCCCAGAGAATGAGCTGTTCCCAGGGAAAGAACCGACGAAACCGAACTGGCTCTATCTGAAAGATGAACATACACCAAAGGAAACAGTGATGTAGCTGACTGAGTTCAGGGATGAACTCAAGTCTACCAGCTTTTGCTACTGCTGCTGCTAAGTCACATCAGCCGTGTCTGACTCTGTGCAACTCCACAGACGGCAGCCCACCAGGCTCCCCCGACCCTGGGATTCTCCAGGCAAGAACACTGGAGTGGGTTGCCATTTCCTTCTCCAATGCATGAAACTGAAAAGTGGAAGTGAAGTCACTCAGTCGTGTCCGACCCTCAGCGACCCCATGGACTGCAGCCTTCCAGGCTTCTCCATCCATGGGATTTTCCAGCCAAGAGTACTGGAGTGGGGTGCCATTGCCTTCTCCGCTACCAGCTTTTAGAGACACTCAAATTACACATGAGAATCAAGAGCTCAGAGAAGTTGTTCGAACCAACGTCCACTACCCACAGTCCTAATTGAAAGGGTGGCGTGCAAGATGACTTCAACCTGGAAGATTGTGGCCATGGGAACAAGGACCTGTAGGGCAAAGCTGTGCAGTAGATGGAAGTTTCTTTGTCCCTCTCCCACAGACTCAAAAACCACATCTCTGAAACATCTCTCCTATCCCGTTCTTAGGTAGCCACTAAAGCAATACCGAAAGGTGGGAATAAATGACGACAGTGAAGCCCTCCTCACCACAGTACTGGCTGAACGAGTGGCTTCAAGTACTCTGAACACAAAGCAAAGAAAGATAAATTCTGGGAAGGAAAATGGGAAGGTCTTGACTTATGAAGGCAAAGAGCAAGGAAAGAGTGGTCCAGGGGGACAACGGTCAGCGGGGATGGGAGGTGAGTACACCGGAGGGGCGAAAGGCAGAAGCAGGGGAAAATGGGGAAAGGGGGGAAAGTACATTTGAAAGTGCAGCCTCTCACCTGCCCAAGGCAAGAACATTCTGAATCCCGAAACAGCAGTGGAGGTCAAGGATCCCTAGCCGCTAGTAGGGAGCCAAACCAAAGAGTTTGGTTTGGAGCGCCAGGGAGATGAGTGAGCTTCGGGAAAGATCCACCTCTGAGATTTAGGAAAGGAAGGGGGTGCCCGCACTGGGGACAAACCAGCACAGCCATCAGACTGGCCGAGGGAGAGGCTGTGCTTCAGACGTTCTCCATCAAGAAGCCAGTCAACAGGAAGACCAGGAATGACAGCAAGGCGAAGTCAAGGACCTTTCCTTACCTTTCCACTTTACAAGAGTGAGAATGCAGTGACTTCAAAGACCCTAAGAGCATGTCTGTCTTTTTCAGTACCGTGTTCCAGGAGCTAACACTGCCTGGCACTAAGGAGTATCCAATAAACCCTGGACCAATCAACGGCTCAGAGAATTCTCTAGAAACAATGATAAGGTTCAATAAACACTTAACAAACACTTAAATATTAAAAACTGGGCAAAGCAGGGTAACTAAAAAAAAAACAAGGACTTAAGGGACAAAAAAGATGTCTTGGTTATTCCAAGACTTAAGATAAATTTTGTATAGCCAACTAGCTTATTTCCTTGAAGGGTAAATTTCAAAGGGGCTCGTCTAATGGATTAACTGGATAATACAAACCTTCAAAATCACCTCCAATCATTCTAAGAAACAGAGTTAATCAGCTTCTTCTCCATTCTGTAACTTTTTCTAGACTTTGAGGTGACTGCTGCTAAGCTTTAGGGGTTTTATTAGTTTCCCTGCTCAACCCTTGATCACCGGTTTTGGCAGGATCCTGCTTTTTTTTGTTTTTCTTCATTCTCCCCTGGGAAATTTATGTCTGTTTCTGGCATCTGTCCCCCATCTTCCTTTGTGAACAGTGAGGTGAAAAATTCATTTATTTTTTAGCAGTGTCTCCACTGCCTGTCAATAAATTACCCTTTCTATCTCTTCAAGGCTTGACAAACCACTTTTCAGACCTCCTGTTCTGTGGGCGCTCTCAGAAGTAACTCATTATTATTTATCATCATCTCATAGGTAATCTCTCTTCCTTTTTTCCACTCTTAATTTGGGAATATTTTTTTATATTCTTAACATCTTCCTGTAATCATGGCAGTCCCCTCCTCTACAACACTCAATGTCATCTCTGCCTCTTTCTTAATAAATAATTGCTTTGTGCTCTTTAGTTTCTGATCCTGTTAGCCTGATAGTAGGATTATTATTAGAGTGTCTTTATTTTTACATAGTATTAACTTTGGAGCATCTACTTACTGAATCGTATCTCTGAATATGCATACCTTTTCCCACTCTTTCTTTCACTACTTACCACCCCCACCCCTGCCTTTTTCTCATCCTGCTTTTACAGCATCTAAAGTTCAAGGCTGCCTGTAAAGTTGTGTTTCAAGGGACAGAAAGGCTACAGTTCTGCCTACACATCTCCTGAGTATTTCAGTGTTTAAGTCAACGGTTCAGATAATTGCTGTGAAAAACATCGTCTGATGACCAAACCCAGTGCAACAATCCTTAGGTTCAAACCACTACTTCTGTCCAAATCTGCGTCACACCAAATGTCGCTTCCTCACTTTTTCTTTCTCTTCTCCAGTTTGACCACGGCTTGCTGAAGCCTTGGCTAGATTATCATCATGCTCTGAAAATACTCTTTAATTCTACACTTCCAATCACACCCTTTGTTTCGCATAAAACTTAATCAAGAGGAGTTTCATGTAAGTTCCCACTTGTACATAATGATAAACAGCTTAAGCTACATCCAGTACATATCCCACCACAATTTTTCTTTCTATACCATATCGAGATAAATTGCATTTTATCCACCTCATTATTTTTCATCATGTCCATATTCTAGCGGTCCTTGCCACCTGATAGGCACAATTTAACTCCTTTTCCACTGCAATTTTTGTAACCTTTAATTATCAGCCAGTATTAGCTTGTACCTGTAATTTCAAGTGACATCTAGTTCTTTTAAACTAAAAAATTACTCAAAGAATACCAGGAAATCCCTGATTTGCTTAGCATATCCATCTAAATGGAATAAACTTCAAGCGATATGTGTATTAAAAATCATTTCTCAAATATAAACTATGCAAAAGAAAACAGTCTGAGCTACCTGGGAGATATCAGCTGACAAACATAGTAACACTGCAAAATAGAAGGATTTTTGCCCCTCCAACATGGAACAGATTGGGGAGCCAAAGAAAAATACTGAGTAATGTAGCCACCAACCAGTAGAAACTCTTCAGCAAGCTACAACATAGTTACATAGTTTGAACTTCAATGCTGCCCTTTAATTTAAAATATGTGTGTGTGTGTGTATGTGTATAGTCATACCCATTTTAAATAAGTAGAAATCTGCACAAATATAAAGTGACTTTCCTAGGATCACTAAGAAAGCACGCTGAACCAGTCTAATTGGTAATGTTTTTAAGCACCACATTTAACTGGATTTTCTTATAGCACTAATGTTCGTGCACTGAAACAACTTAGCAGGCAATGTATTTACAAACTATAACAGCCTGAAAAGAATTAACAATGAACAATGTGCAAAATAGTCAATTACAGGCTTAAACTTTAAACAAGCACTTACAATGAAAATTAAAAAAAAAAATACTATCTTGGCTATTGGGTCATTTTCCAGGCTACTAACTGCTAAACCATGTGCAGAACGTGCTTCCAATTTAACCATCCAGATTTTCTAAAAAGGCAGATAGCTCTGCTCTGCAGGCAGAATCAAGTTGGTCTTCAATTTGATTTTTAAAACAAGGCAGTTGTACAGAAAACCAATAAGCTTTTTGCTCCAGATTATTTGAAGAAGAAAGAAAAGGGGAAGTAGGTTTTATTTTAAAGACCTTAATTTGTCTGTCTATGAAAGCGAAAAATATAACCTGACTTTGGTTTAGAAAAGAGTAGTAGCTGAATAAATTCTATAGCCCCATCAGCTTCTGAGAAGCAATAGCCCCAAGTCTTGACTCTTTTGAAACACAGCATTGGCAATGGTTGCCAAGGCACAAATACTACGCAGGAGGTCAAGATGACTTTTAAAAGTGACAGAAAATTTGAGTGCTTCCTGGCTAACAGAAGAACCTCTCAGGTTGTACAAGCAATCAGACACAATGAAAGCTCAAAGTTTCACAATGGCCAGACTTCCAGTGGTGTGTGTGTGTGTGCTAAGTTGCTTCAGTCGTGTCCAACTCTTGGCAATCCTATGGACTGTAGCCAGCTAGGTTCCTCTGTCTATGGGATTCTCCAGGCAAGAATACTGGAGTGGGTTGCCCTGCCCTCCTGCAGGTGAACTTCCCGGCCCAGGGATCAAACCTGTGTCTGTCACATCCCCTGCATTGGCAGCTGGGTTCTTTACCCCTAACACCACCAGGAAAGCCCCTTCCCATGGCACTAGATCAAAATCCACACACAAGGAAGTGACCGAAACAGAAGCCAGGTACATAGAAGGGCTCTGAGGTCTTAGAACTAAAGAAGTCCTACACACTGGTGTGATGAACCCAGATGGGGTGGCTTTTGGTGATGAAATGTTCATACTTCTCATAGACATGACCAAAAGGGAGCCAAAGAATGGTTCATCCACAAAGAAGTCCACAATTGCAAACAGTGTACTAATGTCCCTGAAGACTTGTCACCATTACGAAGTTTATTATGAAAGCAAGTCAGGTTGACCTAACCTGACCTAGGTTCAGGTCAACCTAGACCTTGTATACAGTTCCACTGCTCATCTATAAAACAAATTGCTGGATGCTAATCCAAAATCACCGCAGATGGTGTTGCAGCCATGAAATTAAAAGACGCTTACTCCTTGAAAGGAAAGTTATAACCAACCTAGACAGCATATTAAAAAGCAGAGACATTATTTTGCCAACAAAGGCCCGTCTAGTCAAAGCTATGGTCTTTCCAGTAGTCATGTATGGATGTGAGAGTTGGACTATAAAGAAAGCTGAGTCCAGAAGAATTGATGCTTTTGAACTGTGGTGTTGGAGAAGACCCTTGGGTGTCCCTTGGACTGCAAGGGGATCTAACCAGTCAATCCTAAAGGAAATCAGTCCTGGGTGTTCATTGGTAGGAATGATGTTGAAGCTGAAACTCCAATACTTGGGCCACCTGATGGAAAGAGCTGACTCATTTGAAAAGACCCTGATGCTGGGAAAGATTGAGGGCAGGAGGAGAAGGGGACGACAGAGGATGAGATGGTTAGATGGCATCACTGACTTAATGGACATGGGTTTGGGTAAACTCTGGAAGTTGGTCATGGACAGGGAGGCCTGGTGTGCTGCAGTTCAAGGGGCTGCAAAGAGTCAGACACGACTGAGCGACTGAATTGAACTGAACTGAATCCATCCCCTCTCTCTGAGTATATCCAGCTATTGGATTATTATCCTGCAGTAGGATTCTGTTCTTCAGCACCCTGGGAGTGCACACAGGACTCTCCAGGTATCTTGTTTGTCACAGGAACTGTGTTCCTGAAAAGTTGTCATGAGTCTAATTTTCATAGTCTCAATTTAAAGGCATCCTCTGGAAAACTCCCTGTAAAGGAAATAATACCTCTCAATTTATCTTCATTGTTAACCCAAATATTCATTTAACCTTCTCCATCTACCATCAACATTTAGCTCATCTTGTCATTTTTCGTCTTAATACCAGATGTAGGTGATGGACACTTAGGACTTTTGTTCAGGGAATCTTAAGATTTTTGTTATTTGTTAGCCCAATAAGGTAGCCAGTTAATAACGATCAGCCAACTGCAACTTTATATCCTATTTATCACCTGGTGAATTTGGTAGATCCCACAACTGAAGAACTGCATTTGCTTCTTCCAGCAGTCACAGAAGAACTATTTGTCTTAAGTCTCCTCTCCAGAGGGCAGAATACTGAGAATAAAGACAAGGATCCACAATTACAGAAATGGCTCTCATTAATTATCCTCAACACGTAAGTGAGGGAACTCAGTGGAAGATTAGGTAGAGTCAGGATTAACCCCAAGAGTGAACGCTGCTTCACATCACACAATCCAGGCTCTTGGCTGGAGAGAGTGAAAATGTGGGCAGATGGGACACTGGTAGACCAAAACCAACAGGAAGAATCTAATGAGTGAGGATTAATACAAAGTTCCATTCTACACAAGGAATCGGAAAACCTACTGTAAAGCAATTGATGTTAAAAACATTTCGTTAAAAAAAAAAAAAAAACATTTCGTAATTTGAGTGGACTGGGAGCTCAATTTCCAATCAATGCCAAAACACGAGTGTGTAAGTGAAACCTCAGGTTGCAGTAACACAAAAAATGAAAGCACACTCGCTGCTGACACACCCAGACTGGGATACTGAGCACAGTGCTGGACTCACCGCACGGAGGGGGAAAGAGACCAAGCAACACACACAGAGGACAGTGCCCAAGAATACAAGGTGTGGTTAGACCAGGCTCTGTGATAGTGCTACCTGTTTCCCAGTGACACTTTCGGAGGAAGCAAGACTTATCATCATGGGAAGCGTGGGGAAAGAGAGAAAAGACACAATCCCAGGTAGCTTCAGAGGAGAAAAACTAGTATTCCAGGCTGATAGCTACAAAACTGAGAGCTTTCTGAGAGTCACAGCTGTCACAGTGCAATGAACTGCCGTTATCACGCGTGGCTTCCCCAACGCAGGGAGCGCTGAGCGCCGAGGTGGCAGAAGGAATGCCTGCTGGGGTCCCTCCATTTATGCAGTCCTCAGCCTGTCACTGTGCCAACAACGTTCCTAGGGCTTCATCTAGAAAGATTCCTATATTGTGAAGGAAGCTGGTGTAAATCTGAAAGCACACACGGAGATCTCTAAGTTCCATACCACTTCTAAAATCTATGATGTCTTCCCAAGTGGTGGATAAATGAATGTTCTGAAACAAGGTTCAATCCAACCTGTCTTCATGGAAGAAAGGAAGAGGAAAGGGAGAGAGAAAAGGAAGGAAGGGAGGGAAGGAGGGAGAAAGGAAGAAGAGGAGGCGGGAGAGAGGATGGGAGGGAAGAAGGAACAAAGGATTTATGAACCGCGTGTTAGAGATGAGTGATTAAATATAACACTGAAATGACTGTGTGATCAAATCAAGAATGACCCAGTTTTCTTAAAGATATCAAGTTTTTAGGGGAGATAAAGATGAGGTGGATACATTGTCCCCTTCAACCTAAGTTCTCTAGAAAGCAAAATGATTAATTAGAAAAAAGGTTCCCTTTCCTCTCTCTCTGGTAATGGATCCCTTCCCATGACTTCAACTACCAAATATGGAAAACTGTAAGCCAAATCGGCAATCCCCACCCAGAACCACAAGTCAGTTCACCCACAGATATCTCAAAAATTCATTACCTCCCAAACTGAACTTACCATCTTAATCCCCAATAACCTACTTCTCTCATAATCCACAGCTCAATGAATGATACCACCATCCCCCAGCTGCCCCAAGCCAGACATCAAGCCAAGGATGACTCCTCCCTTATCCATCAGTTACCAAATCCAGCCATTTCCTTCCATTTAATATTGCTCAAATTCATATCCTCCTCTTCATCCCCATTGTTCCTGATTCAGTCCATTTTCTCATCATTTCCTCCTGGAATTGCTTTAATCACCTCCTGAGTAATCTCCCTGTCTGTCCTGTTGCTTCCTATTCACACTGTGGCTAAAGTGATTATCCAAAACCATAAATCAATCAGTTATTCCACTATTGAAAAGCAACCCTTGAATAGTTCACTACATGCTTCAATGATAATCCAGGTTCCTTCCCCTACCATTCAAACAAGACCCTTCATTTTTTTTTGAAGTAAGGATTCTAACCCAGTTTCCCTGTCATTGCTTCTTCCTCTGTGGACCTTATGGAATTATGTCTGTCTTCGGAAGCCTCTTCATTCCAGGTTTCCCACGACATCCTCTAGCTCCTACACGCCTGCCTTTCTCTCACCTGACAATTTACTTTATACCTGGACGGTTCCAAGTCATCCAAGATGGCCTTATCAGCTCAGGCATTATTACTTATAATACAATAAAATTCATATTGATTCATCCAATGACCATGCCCAATGCCCTTCTCTCTTGCCTGCCTGAATCCCAGTGCCAACTAACAGTGTAAAAGTTCACTTTCCCAGCTTCCCTTGCAGCTATGAGTAAATGTGTATTAGAGATTTGAACAATAAGTTGTTAGCAAAATCTTGCTAAAGACCATGTGTTTCTGGGGGCGCTTTCCCCCTCCTCCTGAAGGAATGAGATACAATTAGGTATGGATGCTACTCCCATCTCTGCCTCTCCAATTTCCTGTTGTGAGCTCTGACATGGTGCCTGGGGCTTAGCAGACATCTTGTGAGAAATGCAAGATGAGAGAAAGAGATGAAGGATTAAAATGAGCGTGTTGAGGAGGGCCGAAAGGAAAGATGGCGACACTGATGTTGCTGAATCCACGCAGGCAACTCCTACCTCCAGACATGCCCTTAAGCGATGGAAAAAGTCATCTTTGTTTGACTAACCTCCTATTATCAGGTATTCCATTAGTTGCAGCTGAACACACACTTAACTGCTATTGCACCTCAGGGAATTCTGGCCATGTTCTCTACAAGGGAGGCAGTGCAGGGTGGTTCAGAACAAGGGCTTTAGAGCTCAGCAGATAAAAGCTCTGAATCTGGGCTCTGCCACTTAGTGCACAACACAGGGCAGGTACTTCCATCTCCCTGATCCTCAACTGCACCACCCCCTCAAAAAAGGCAATGACAACGCCTAAGAAAGAAACAAGATTACAAGCATAAATTACAGGTGGATGCCTGGTATATGGTAAGCACCAGAACATCTTAGCCATTATTACGAGGTAGCTGATGGTTGGTATCCCGAATATGTAACCCAACAGCACCCTATGCACATACTGAATAGCTCCCTAATTCTGTGACCTGACATCCATCTGAATCCTGTGGACCACGCTGAAAGCAAGAAAACTAGCATGTCACTCTCAGGTAGCTAACCGGAGTCTGCATGACACAGATTTTCCCACACGTACTTTTTCGATGAATGCATGAATGAACCAAAGGCTAATTTGAGTGCTGCAGTTTATCATGTCATTGGCTTTGAGTATAAATAAAATCTATATGGATGGTTAAAAAAATACATACACCGAGGACCATATGATTGCAGACATACTACTAACACACAAATATTATTTATCAAGAAGATGATCAACTTTTAAAGCAGTAAGATATTCTGCTTTGCCTTCACGAATATGTGACTTGCCCTTTCCCTCCCTGCTGTAAGGGAGAACTTCTTCTCCATCTAAAAATCCAGAGAGCTAAGATATGAGGTGTCAAAACCACTTGCGACACAACCCAGCCAAAAACAGAACGTGGGATCGAAGCTTTATCTTCTCTGCTCGATCCAACTTAGCCTCCAGAAAAAGCGCTCTCTCTGAATATTTACTTGTCAGGAAATTATAAAATGAACAGCCCTCACTGTTTTGCAGAGGGGATGATGACAGGGTGAGAGTGGGCAGCTCCTCTCGCAAATCAACAGTCTCCAAATACAGGGCTTTCCTGACGGCTCACTGGGTGAAGACTCCGCCTGCAGCGCAGGGGGCACAGGAGATGCCGGTGTGACCCTGGGTCGGGAAGATGCCCTGGCAAAGGGGGCGGCAGCCCACTCCAGTAGCCTTGCCTGGAGAATCTCGTGGAAGCAGGAGCCTGACAGGCTACTGTTCAGAAAGTCGCAAAGTGTCAGACCCATTGCTTCCCTGGCAAATCAACAGTCCCCAAATATTAGAATGCGCCCAAACATGTTTTCTAAACCGTGTTTTGTCATCTGTAGTCAAACACACATAAAACTGAATAGGAATGCTATTTAAATGTGACCACTGAACTAGGCTGCCTAATCAGAATGACCTTGGAAAATCGCCCTTGATGTAAGAACCAGGCCTCCCTTAACTAAGATCTTTGCGTGCACTGGGGGCAGTTTCTTCTTCCCTAGGGAGGAATACTCCCTCTTAGTAAGGAAAGGTGATCCACTCTGATAAAACTTTAACAGGTGCTGAAATTTATATATTATATTACAGCCTTACAAGCCTACACTAATTATTAATTATCCACCTAAGTGTACACTGCTTTACACATCCTGCCCCTTAACTAGAGCACTCAGAAAAGCCACTGTACTTTGCCGGATTAACGGACCATATCTTGAACAGCTAAACGGCCTAGCAAACATAGAGACTCTCCCATGCGCGCACTTTGCAGTGTCGACGTGGGTCCACTGCCTATGCAAACCCACCGTGTCTCCGCGGCCACGTCCTACCTTATAACTGAGGGAGGGCGAGAAACGGACAATCTCAGCAAATCAGAGCCGACTGATGAAGCAGCTTCCTTAGTGTTTGCAAAGAGCACCAGTCTGCACTTAGAACTGTAGGGTGCTGGGTTCTCTCATTCTGCTCTGCGAACATTTTCGAGAAGTCACATCGAGGCTGCTTTTTATGCTAGAGCAGGTGTGAACTCAATTCCACCCTTAAACTAGTATCAGCTCAGCTGAGAGAACAGCCGTAAATTTTTATTTCAGAACTAAATGGAACTCATGAGGGTATGGGGCAAAAATCTCATTAACTATTCAAATGCCTTTAAAAGACTCTGAGCAAGGCTGCTTTCTTTTGTTTTATTTTCATTTTGGTGTTTAAGTGATACCAGTTCAGTTCAGCTCTCAGTCGTGTCTGACTCTGCAACCCCATGGACTGCAGCACACCAGGCTTCCCTGTCCATCACCAACTCCCAGAGCTATACAAGACTTTAAAAGTAGATATGTTTAGAACCACTTTCTCCTTGAGGTAACAAAAAAATTCAGAGTTCCTCCCCCCAAAACACATCTCTGTGTTAAAGAAAAGGAAAAGGAGGTTAAAGGAAAAGTGCTGTGCTCAGTCGCTTCAGTCTTATCTGACTCCCTGAGACCCCATGGACTGCAGCCCGTGAGGCTGCTCTGTCCACGGGATACTCCAAGCAAGAACACTCAAGGGGGCTGCCACGCCCCCCTGCAGGGGATCTTCCCGACCCACAGATCTTCCCTGCCCTGGGTCTCCTGGGTCTCTTGCAGTGCAGGCAGCTTCTTTACCACTGGGCCATCTGGGAAGCCCAAAAAGGAAAAGCAGGAGATCACCAAAAGATGGTCCAGCAAACTCCCGTTCCGTAAGTCAGCTTTTCCCCTAACTAGGAAGTAGGACGGGCTTCCCAGGTGGCACAGCGGCAAAACGTCCACTTGCCATATGCAGGAGACACACGTTCAGTCCTGCGGGTGGGAAGAGCCCCTGGAGAAGGAAACGGTACTCCACTCCAGTATTCTTGCCTGGAGAATCCCACGGACGGAGGAGCCTGGTGGCCTACAGTCGCTGGGGTCGCAGAGTCGGACACGACTGAACAAGTAAAACAACAAGGATGCCTAACAGAGGTTGCCCACGGCTACTTAAGCAGTCCGCCAAGACAGTTAAAATATTTATGCTCATGCATTTCAATTTCCAAATGACATTTTCAAGACCATTAATAAATAAGAAAAAGGGAAACCTCTCCCTGGTGGCTCAGAGGTTAAAGCGTCTGCCTGGAATGCAAGAAACCCAGGTTCGATCCCTGGGTCAGGAAGGTCCCCTGGAGAAGGCAATGGCAACCCACTCCAGTCCTCTTGCCTGGAGAATCCCATGGAGGGAGGAGCCTGGTAGGCTACAGTCCATGGGGTCGCCAAGAGTCGGACACGACTGAGCGACTTCACTTCACTTCATGCAATGAGAGAAAATAAAAACACACACAATATAAAGTATGAATCCTGTCCTGTCAATCCAAGGCTTCAGGATTCCCCAAATCTGAATATTAGGCTCATTTCCAAATACTCAGAAAGTTTTGAAGGAGACAAGGTCACCAATAAATTTTCCTCCATGATTTGGTACTGTCCAATTAAGTACCATCAGATACACATAGAGAGTTTATGCTTACATCCCAAGCAATCAGATTTGGCTACTGAATTTTTAAGAGCATGGCTTGGTCTGAATAGTCCAAGTGAGGAAGAGGCAGGAGGAATTAGTAACCCAATAATTTCAGAGACTCAGGCAGCCATGCTGATACTTCAAGGCTAGAAAATCATACTTTGCATTCAGAATGCTCTAAAATTAGCTTTTTATGTGTCCCTTTCTCTCTAATCCTTCTTTCCTTTTGACTCCCTCTTCTCCACCAAATGTTATCAGATATTACACAGTTTCTATTTTCATTCAGCTTTAATACGGCCCATGAGGGGGTGGCATTTAATTAATCACTTCCACATTCTGCCAAAACCCACTACGTGAGTCTCAAGTCTGCGTATTACTTTTGCCAAGCTGGTCAGACCCAATGAGCAGAAAAAGAGCCTAGAGAAAATAAAAGGAGGTGTCATGATCACTCATAGCCACTGAATTTAAGGGCCAGGTATTTTTCCTGTTTCTTCATTTAAAGCCAGAGCGATGACTCAGATGAGAAATTCCATCAGAGCACTAAAGGTGATGCAACATCACACAATGGAGAGTGGCAAGTTGGGAGTCAACCCAGCGCCCAGCTAGACACAAGCCTTGGTCAGCCCACCATCCTCCACTGGCCCCATATTCAGGCTGCAGCAAGATTTTCAGAGCTGTAAGAAAGCTTTCCATGCTTTATTTTCAACATCAGCAATGTAACCTGCTATATTTTACACCAATTTAAAGCAAAACTCCCTTACAGTTTTTCCTATTAATAAACATGCGCAAGGAACTAGGGAGTGATTAATACACAGTCGTCAAGAAGATGAGAAATGTTTGGGTTGTATCTATTAGGTGCCTGGGGATACATTTAATTCAGTCCCATCTATGCTTCATACCTTTTGCCACTGTTGGTCCCTGGGCTTGATATTCTGCAAGAAGAAATAAGATCCCCTGAGTATCTCTTTCTACTAGGAATTCATACACACTTCCTTAGGAAGATTCAGAATGCCCAGGGAGTGAAGGGAACGAGAGCATACACACAGCCAACAGTCTCTGCCAACCTTCTCTGGAGAAGAATGAACCGAATCGGAAGACCATCTCCAACACATTCTCCAGAACCTAGAAGGTGCGTGTAATAGCATTTCCTTGATGAAAAATGTCCTACCCAGTGGTTACTCCAAATGCAGGTGCCCTACAACGCAGGGGAAGAAATCTCAGCTTGTCAGCACCTTTACCCAAAATCCACAACAAGGTGCTTTCCACCTTATGCAACAATGCAACTTGAGAACATTTAAGCTGGAGAGAAAAATTGCTGGAGGCAAATATTTCCTCAAGGGGCGTTATCTGAATTCAATGAAATTGTCCCCAAAGAGGTACTTGTTTTTTATAGGATTACTGGTTTTTGTGGAATGGCTGGGGAAAAAAAAAAATCTTTATTTTGTTCTTGCTATCTTCAGAACTGAACATGCAATACTATCTCCACCTGTTCTTGCCCTTGGTTCCAATCTCATTAGAAAGTAAAGGTGTTTTCAAACTGCCATCACCCAAGACCCAAGGTCTACAGAATTTTCAATTAATCGAAGACATTAAGTGACCTTCCCTGGTGGCTCAAAGGGTAAACAGTCTGCCTGCAGTGTGGAAGACCCGGGTTCGATCCCTGGGTCGGGAAGATCTCCTGGAGAAGGAAATGGCAACCCACTCCAGTATCCTTGCCTGGAAACTTCCATGGACGGAGGAGCCTGGCAGGCTTACAGTCCATGTGGTCGCAAAGAGTCGGACACGACTGAGTGACTTCACTTGATCCCTGAAGGACATTAAGTGACAGAGTCCCAATACGCAGTGTGCGATGGTCTAAGCCAACAGTAGAGCGGTTGCTGCAAAGCATATCGCGTCACTGTGTGGCTCACAATGACGCTGGGCTAAGTGTTGACCATCCTGGCCTTAGAAACGTGAAAGCTGGGAATCATAAGAAATTCAGGCGAAGTCCCATCACCAGGAAGGGGAACAGCCAGGATGAAGACTGCAGCGCCCCCGAGCCCAGCCCACTATTCCACGAGGACTCTAAAGACAGCAGCGCTTCCAACGGAGCTCCCCTGCAGCTCTGGTCCTAATGAAGGTTGTCACATGAATAAAGAAAATAGGCGACGGCAATCTTTTTAACAAAACGCTTTTTCTTGTTTTGGCTGGGCTGGGTCCTCGTTGCTGTGCGGGCTCTTCTCCAGTTGCAGCAAGCAGAGGCTCCTCTCTAGTTGCGGTGTTCGGGCTGCTCATTGCGGCGGCTTCTCCTGTTGCTGGGCTCAGGATCTCGGCGCGGGGCTTTCAGCAGCTGTGGCCCCCGGCTCTAGAGCACGGGCTCGGGAGCTGTGGTGCACAGGCTTTGTGGCTCCACAGCACGTGGGGTCGTCCCAGACCAGGGACTGAACCCACGTCTCCTGCACTGGCAGGTGGGTTCTTTACCACTGAGGCAACAGGGAAGCTCCAAGGCTTACAGTATTCTTTTTTAAATGAAGGTCTATAGCGCACTTAAGGTAGGCACTCAACTTTCAAGGACACGAGGTTAAAAGCCTGAAATCACTGCTGTTTCTCTTGGAGCTGCGGGGTGATGAGAGGTTTGCCAGGTGTCTGATCTTCCACCCAAGGAACCCATCAAGGTGTCCACTATTGGCTACTGCTGTCCCAAGCTTATTTTCAGCAGCAAGCTTCGGCAAAACTCAAAGTGATGCTTTTCCAGTGAAACACTTGAGAGAAAACCTTTGTACTAAAGGAAGACAGCCCTGTTTACTCCATAGCCTGCTTTCCTTTCAGGATGGACGGTCTTTCCCCTGCCCGTGTTCTCATTAGCCTGATTCCTGCCATGACTGTGATCAGCGGAGGTGGGAAACTTTTGGTCAAAAGTTGGATCCAGCTCTCACCACAATTTCATGCAGTCTTGGCACGCTGGCCAAGATTAAATGTCTTTTGGCTGCTCCTAATCCTCCATATTAAAGATCAACAAATACAACTATGTACATATTAAAAAAAAAAAAAGAAGAAGACGGTTCTTTGCCCTCAGCAGCAGGATCCTGTGTGAGAGCTTCATGGAGACCCGGCAGGTGGCTGGAGGGAAGTTCCCGGGAGCCTGTTTGGCAGTGACCCAGGAGAACAATCTCTGTCACTTATAGTGACACGTCCCGGGACCTTGATGCTCCAGGATGCCAAGCCCACTCTGAGTGGCTACTGCAGGGGACTGTGGGAATGGGCACTGCCCTTGGGCTCTGCCAGAGACCACCAAGGGGACTGCAGGAAAGACGGGAGGGTGCAGCCACAGGCGGCTGGCTGCATGACCAGGCAGCTCTGGACAGCCTGACAGGAATTCAAGCCAGAGACCTAATAGAGAAGACTCTGGATGATGAGGCCTAAAGCCCTTTACTCTGGCTAGGTGCTGCCTTGATCAAGAGATGAGGACAAGGAAAGCACAAGCCTTGGTGATGAAATGACCTCAACTCCTCCCCGCCATGTGCAACTCTCCTGTCGCCCTTTCCCCACCGTCTTCCTTTCAGAACTCGTATTCCATCCCACGCCTCTTTGTCATTCTCTCTAATCTGCTGACCAGAATTCAGAGTCGAGACCCATTTTCACATTTTGCTTCTCACAAGGAAGCTGGAGCCTTGGTTCTTTATTTTCAAAGCTGCTAAGTTGAAAATTACAGATTCTTCTCTTAAAAGAAACTAAATAAACCTTATAAATTGGCTAAGCATCCTCAGCCCCCTTCCCTCTTATCTCATCCCATTGAACAGGCTGGAGAAGCAACTGTATAACCTCCCACCCCTTTCAAACTCTGCAGCTGGAGATGGCCATGGATGGAAGAAAGGCAGGGAGATCACGTGAGCGAACTCATCTTTCCCTTCTCCTTGCTGCATCTAACCCAAACCTGACTTCAGAGACTGTGACAGTCATCTTGAGACAATGAGGGAAAGGACGAACAAATCACAGAGACACAAGCCTAGACTTCAATGAACCGTAAACCAAATCTAGTCATGGTCCACCACCAGACTTCTAATATGAGAAAAATTATCCATAAGCCACCATTAGTCACATTTTCCATTCCTTTCAAGAAAAGCAAGCCTACGGACACAAACCGCTTTTTCCTTGAACTTGACTTTAAAACGATTCAAGAACTTCCTACGTGAGAAATCTTTCTGTGATATGCAGAAGACCTACACTTTTCTGTGAACTCTAGTTTTCAATTAACGTTTTTCTGGTATCAGTTCTTCTAAAGTTTAAAAAAGCCGGGTTTGGTCCACCTAGTTTGATTCTAAAAGTGTTTGATTCGCGCAGCGTTGCTGTGTTATTCCACAGAGCAGGCATCTAATGGAAAGAGAACAAGACTAATGGAAGAGGAACAGCAATGTTTATTGACTGGACGAGAGGAAACAAAGTCACCTTATCTGAACACTGGAGACACACAACTTCTTTCAGTGGCCTTTCAAAAAGTATTGATTTTACTTATTTCCTTTTATAAATAATCTGTGGTGTGTTTCTTGAAAACTGAAATCTACGCTACTGTTAATATGGTCTCTTTCCTGATATTCCGGACAGTCAAGGACACAGAACTACAGAATGAATTTCTAGATGACTGCCTCTGGTTTAGGGTTTTCTTCCTGACACATTAACATGCAGGCTTAACTTTAATTTACGGGCTTTTCATTTAGGGCTTAGACCCAAACATCTGATTTCTCTGATTGATTCATGAATGAACCCCTTCAAGAGCCACTTATTGAGACCCTACAGCTATGTGCCAAGCACTGGCCCATGCATAATACTTTTCTCCTGGTGACGACTTAATGAGTTATTATTTTATCCCTATTCGATCCAATCCCTTACCTATGGTTTGGAATGAGCTGAGGTAGAAAAGAAATATCCATCTGAATCAGGCTCTAAAGAATTACATTTGGAAAACACATCACTAGTAAAGTTACTTGAAGCTATCACAAAATAGAGATGAATGGATTAGACAGGACGATAAAACATCTCTAAACATAAAATATAGTATAAGCAGAAAATGGCATACCTAAAAGATCAATGGACCATCAGATGAGAAAATTACCTCAGAAATCATCTAAAGGCTTGCTCCCCGTCCTCAGTCTAAAGGTATAAAAAAGATTTGACCTGAAGACCCACAGACAGTTGTAGCAAGAGAGTAGAAAAGTCAGTTCTCTAGCTCCTAGCCTCTACTAAAAATCAGAATTAATTATATCATCGGAGATAACACTAAAAGAGTCTTATTTGTTAACACTTCACGAAGACATTTTAAATTAACATTAAAAAAAGAAAACTCCCAAACAACGCTGACAAGAAATAAGACCATTATTAAACATTTCTTCTCTCAGAAATTGCTTGCTACCACATTATCAGTCCAACAGCTAACAGACGATATCGAGATAACCTCGAGCTAAAAAGTGTCATTAAAAAAAAGAAGATGTCGAAAATGCAGACATCCCTAACTAAAGAACTTGTAAGCAACCCGCTATCACTATTAAACTTCAGAACAATTTAAAAGCGAACTACAATGTCCAGAGCTGACACGTACATTCACAATTTCATTTTCACAAAATTACGAAAGTATTACTTGACCTCTGGCACTTCAAACATCAAATAATAGCCATTTTTGTCCAGGTTTTGTTATTTGCAAATATTTACATTCCAGCATGGGAAGGAAAAAACACACTGAACCAAGAGGTCAGGTAAAATCTTACCCATGTTTAAAAAACTGTTTCTTTGTGGTCATTCTTTTCTTTCGTACTTTAAAGTTTTCAAATTGTTTTCCTCCTAAGAGCCTCTTCATTGGGTATTTCCAGTTTTACACTGCAAAGAAAAACTACCTCTATTAACATGTACTCACATTCTCCGTTTTACAAGAAGACTGTGCCACTGGCCTCTGCCACTGGGATTTGAAAGTGCTCACAACACTTCACCTTTATGCTGGGCTAAACTCAGGGTAGCCATAAACACTCTGAAGTAAGACAAACCTAAATATTCCTGCTCGGCAAATGGAGCGGTGGAAGTGAATTCTAATGAGCCAGCAGCTGTCACAATATGACCACAGTAACCAAATCAAAATATCAACCGCTAACCCAGATGAGACTCAAAGGTCATCCTGTAAGCCAGCAGCTCTCTGCAGTTCTGCCTGAACCACAATCTAATCCTGCAGTAAAATGTTCCACTGAGCTAGTTCAGAAACCAGTTACTCTACAGCGGGAAATTATTCCGTGCACTGGTAGAGTACCACGAGTGGGACAAGAACCAAATACCACAATAAGGAAACCGAAGCATTCACAAGGGGACATGTAAAAACACAGCCGCTGATGTTGAACTAAGCTGCACCCAACCATACCCAAGTATCACTTTTCACATCCTTCAGTTACCAGTGCATGTCTATAACCTTCCTGGCATCTTGCTCACTCAAACAATCTGGCTTTCAATTAAAGCTCTGGAACAAAAGAAGGAAAACGTATACTTAGGTCATTCCTCGGATCAGAAAGTTGTGGCTAGAAAATATATTGTCTCCCATTGTAAAAACAAACAAACAAAATGGACAATTACCTGCAAAAGTTTTAATGTTTGGCAAACACAAGAAACAAATCGGAATGATTTTTAAAATCCATAGTCTTTGCATATAGTTCTTGCCAGGATTTTCCCACTATTCCTTAACATATAATCCTCTTAAAAACACAAGGCTCAGCACCATGGTCCCTTTGACCCATTAGCGTATTCTGAAAGCTACCCACTGACAACTGTAAAGGTTTCATCAAGCTGTTTAATAACTGTAGTGAACAAGTTTCCAACAGATCAACTATACACTATTATCATTAATGATCATACATGGTCACAAAGAAGTGAATAGTTCTCTCCAGATACAAAACAGGGCAGGGAATTTCAAACAAGTAAAAATGCAAACTGGCTTGCTTGTCTCTACCCAAGGGAAAACAGTAAGTGAGGAAGTGTCAAGTAAGAGTCTACTACACAAATATTGAACCATGATGTTGTACACCTAAAACTAATATATGTCAGTTATACCTCAATAAATTTTTTTTTTTAATTTAAAAAGAGAACTGTATGAATTGGTCAAGGCAGGCAGGCAGCTAGATGACTCACTGCTGTAATCTCTCAATTCCTCCAGACTCCCCCACACTAAAAGAAAAACAAAAGGCCACGCACACTTATTTTTTAAAACAACAAATTTGGGGCCTGCTTTTTGTTGTTGTTGTTTCTTTTAGTTATGTTTTTCTTTAAAGGATTTACACTATATCAACTTCCAAAACTCTGTGTGGCAACTTTAAATACAGACAGCAATGGAGGGAAGAGTGCACCCTGACAAACCAAGTGTCATTATTAATTCTTCTAGCACAGTAGCTGCATGTGTGTGCACGTGTGCATGTGAACATGTGCTTGCATGCAAGTGCACTTGCGTCCATTTGTTTATTTCTAGTTTAGGCAATCAATCAAGTAAGGCCTTGTATTCAGATATGCAAGCTTATTTCTAAAGGAGGTAAATTAACGTAGACACTACTACTCTTATAAGTCATATACCATTTTGCACAAATTTGAGCTACACAAATAAATTAAGTTTTTGTATTTTGGTGCCAGAGGGAAGTATTAGATTACAAAAATGAACATTTATGCAAAATCATTCATGGGAAGTCAAGGAGTTTAGACTTTTAATAAAGCATTTTGTTACCTTAAAAGAGTTTATAAGCAAATGTTAGCAATGCCTGCATCATTTCTTCAAAATACTGTATTGCCATAAGAACAAAATGTAGAATAATAAGTCACTACCCAAAGAAAAGAGGGTTTCAGTATTTTTTTCTTTCTCTGCAATAAAATAAAACCTCACTAAGTGAACAGTTTACCAAAAAGAAATAGGTCATCTGCAGTTAATAACTCTTCCCCATAAAATTAGTGTCACTTATTTCTGTAGCAGACGCCTAATTCAGTCACAGACTTGATTGATTTGACAATAGAGAATCTGGTCCAATAAAGTGGCTGATTTATTTCCGATGCTATAGCTTTTACCCTAATGTGACACCACAGCAGAATGAAATCTTTGACATGTAAAGAAATCCTTTACAGTTTTCCATGAAAACCAAAGCTTCTGAAAGTGGATATTGGATTGTTGTCCAAAACGTAAAGTCTAATATCTTCTTTTGGTAGAAGAAAACTTCCACAAACACCGTAACCCAGAAGATGGATTTGGACACAAAGAGTAGTTTAGAATATACCATATACTCTGTAAATTCAAATTGCTGGCTAATAGGTCTTATTTCCTCTTTGTCTTCATTTGTAAATCGGCTGTCTTTAACTTTTTGAAAACAATCTAGCTTCTCTTTGTAAAGGTACAGCAAAGCACCAAGCATGGTTCATTTCAAAAGTGGTTTCATTTTAAATCAACAGCAGCTTGGGCAAAATCAATGAGCATCTTTGTTCCCTGAGTCTAGCCCTGAGATACTCAAGCCAATCAAGAAGGCATTTGGGATGTGAGAAATTACCAGGGGGTGGGGGGTTAATGCAGCATCCTAGCGAGTTCTCTAAAAATATTTTTAATTCCTTTCCAAAGTAAAAATGCAAGGTATTTCATAATAGTTTAAATGCCTTTTTCACTCTTCTTTTATTTTTTTTTTTTTGCACACTGCGCCATGCCCTCTCACTCTGAGGGCAACTTCCCTGACCCTAGTCTGACACTGCACCATTAATGTCAGATAAACCATTTAGCCCAAGCACAATTCTTTTCTGTGCAAAAATCTGCTTGAGGTGGAAAATGTAGCAGTTTGTAAACAATAAAGAGCCATGTTTCAGACCAGACAGCTTATCTAACAGAGAAGTCCTTTCATGGGGAACAGTGGGTGGGAGCCTCCGGACGTAGTAGCATTTCCTCCCACAATGCAGGAGACTGTCTTGGCCTCCATATTTAAGGGTTTAATGGGAAGGAGGGCAGACGGAGTAAAAGAACACAGCTGACATGGACTTTCAGCTTAAACAACAACTAAGTGAAAAGAGTCAGCTCTCAGAGCTCCGGCTGTAGACGCTCAGCCCACTTATATTTTAAATACTATTTGAACTGAAAAAAAAGAAAACGAATTTGGTTTGTAAAACAGCTGCCCAGGAGGACACACAAACAAGAATGATTCTTTGCTCTCTTTGTATTGCTTGGTGTCTTCTGTAATATTAATTTATCAATTTGTTCTTTAGGAAAACATTTTTTCATGGACATTATATAAACTTCTAAATATGAGTAGTAATTTATTTATCCCATTTTATCCTCATCAGAGGATAGTCTTAGAATTCTACAGGATAATTCTCTAATATACTCTTTCAGTGTTACTTTTCAAGATGATTATTTTCAAGTTAATCTTTTACTTTATGAAGTTGGATAAGGATAACTAGAGAAGGGATGATGTTAGCAGAATTTAAAATTACTGCTATTGTCATTGAAGAATGTAAAGTTGTTCTTTCAAATCTAAGGTGACAAACATTTCTAGTCACCTGCATCTGCCTATCCTGGAAACAGGAAACCCTGCATCTCATCATGACTCATTTTAAAAAGCTAGGATTCTTGCTTTAGCTACAGAATTAAAACATAAAAGTTACTATTTTAAATTTAAAAAAAATAAGAAAATATGAGAACAACCTATGGTCAAATACAGCTTTGAGATCCTGATTCTCAAAGTTGGGATGACACTTAATCACCCATTAAAAATAAATTCCTAGTATTTCTCTGCTTTGACTACTGTGCATTTAATACCTGAGGTCCCTGTAGATGGATTTGACGGTGATTTCTGAAAAGACGACTCACACTCAAGAATGATCTACACTTTAAATAACGAGTATAGGGATGAATTGAGACAGGAGCTTTGAAACATACACTCTATCACATGTAAAATTAAATAGCCAGTGGAAATTTGCTATATGACGCAGGGAGCTCAAACCTAGTGCTCTGTGACAACCTAGAGGGGTGTGATGGGTGGGAGGTGGGAGGAAGGTTAAAAGATGAAGGGGACGTATGTATACCTATGGCTGATTCATGTCAATATGTGGCAGAAACCTCATAATTGTAAGGCAATTATCCTCCAATTAAAAATAAATTTAAAAAATTATAAATAACAGAACAAAGTTAACCTTAATTTACAAAAACAAGGATAGTGACCAAGGCTTAAAAATTAGGACATTCCTCAGAAGCATCTGCAATTCAGAATGATATAGGTATGGCTGCATGTCTTCCGTGGAGTATAGTCCAACAGCTTCTGCCAAGAAATTTAACCTCATTTATTGATGGATTCACAACAGGATTTGGCCAAGTTGAGAGATTTACTAATATTGTTAAAGCTCACATTTATTAGAACAAAGATCTTTTTTCCCAATCAAAACTAAAGTAACCAGCTATTGGGACCTTTTAAGTCATTATAAATTGTCTTTTCATTGCTCAAAATACTGCAGGTTTTTTTTTTAAATACCTACAGGTAGTCAAAGCAGAAAAAAAAAATGCTAAGAATTCCAATAGAAAAGACATGTTGGAAACACAAAGACTGTCTCAAAGTATACATAGGTCACTTCATAAAGCAGGATGGGGACCTTTTAGATCATGAGCACTAAAGTTCACACCTTGATAAATACACAACCAGACTTTACAATTCAACTTGAACATGCTACTTTGATTTAAGCACACTAAAACTATTATTACAGGAATTTCCACGACCCCTTTCATAAAAGTTCACACTAACGCAGATTTTGTCTCATTGCCAACTGATAGACTCAATGATAATTCTTACTTTAAATATTCACCACTGTCACTTCATCAGCCTTAACCCTGGAAAACCGCTGCCACAACAATGAAATTAGGAGAACTGCTTTACATCTAAGGAACACAAATCTTCCCTGTAGATTCAGTATCACTGAAATTAGGTAATTCTACACAGTTGTAAAACTTAGTCCTGTGTGCGCTATTACCAAGCAAAGATCATCAATATTTTTCTGCAATTTAAAATTACTATAGTGAACTAGCTAAATATCTAAGTTCTTAAAAACAGAATCTCTGTCTGGGCTTGTATTCTACCTTTGATGGTAAAACATAAGCATTCCAAAAACTCATGTTAATTTAAAATTAGTCTTACTTTGTATTCTGGAATTGACAAAAGGTGGAGAGAGATTGTCATGTGACCCAAGGTCCCTGCTGGTCATGTGGTCATAGGGAGTCCCATCTCCATAGTTCTGTAAATAAAATAACAGTGTAAATTTAAATTTGCCATGAATCAATCAGCACGTAAGTCTGACTACTGACACCTCTCTGAACCAAAGAAACTGGAGCCCACCATTCTCACCCCAGCACCTTATTATAAGAAAGCTGCATCTTCACAGGTACAGTGCATAAGAAGGGCTCTAAAGTTTGCAGAGTTCACATTTTCCCCGAAATCATAGTGAAACTGGGGGAATAATAATAATGGAGCCAATTGCATCAGGTTATTATGGTCAAATGAAATAATGCAAGTAAAACACCTGATACCTATAAAATATACTGTAAATAGCAATTATTATTTTGATAAGCCCACATTATTTTTCAAAAAAGAGAGCAACATGTGCTATGGGAAAGTTACTCATAACCTGCAACGAACTGCCTTTGGAAGGCAAAGGTAGGACCTTGTAAACAGCAGCATTTGGTTTTATGATATCAAAATTTCAATGTTTTATTATAGATGTTATTGTGGTTGTAAAACAATTGGATCATTCCATAAGTAACCATCTACACAAGAATGTTAAAATTATTACCACAGGACTGTAAATGAATATCAGAATTTAAGCATAAATTCTGGATTTGGACAAAGTATGCCACAAAAAAAAACAGTTTTAAAGCAGATGGTAATCTCTGGAAATTTCTAATTACTATGATCATCTCATGGTTTAAAAGAGAATTTTAAATTAAAATAAGCTTTTTAAACTGCCCAGTCACATGCTTTTAATGGAGGAGTTAGATAACATACAGGAAAGAGTTAAAATCATCTAAATCATAGAGTTCAAATTTTAGGTTAGTAAGGTACAGAAAGTGACCAGAAAGGAAAAAAAAGTCATGCTGCTCAGCTGGTTGCACTATCCGTAAAGACTAAGTCAAATTTACTCAGAGGTATCAGTTGGTATGTTAGCTAAAGGGCAGAATCTGCCCACGTGAAAAGGATGAATACTGTATGAAAAATGAAAACACACATCCCTTCACTAAAGAAGTGACAGAAACCTTAAGGTTCCCAACTACCCCATTTTCAACCGCCTTTCCTCAGCTATAAAAAAATTAACTTGAACGATACTGTGATGGGATGTTGCATAAAAGGACGTCACATTTTAAATATCTATCATTGCTCTTACACTCACTTGCTCTATACCAGACGTTGCATAATACTAATTATCATTTATTAAGTATACTCACCCTACAGAGTTATTAAGAGCTTAATATACATTATCTAATTTAAACGCCAGCACAGCGTTTCAAGATGACTGGAACTATCACCACTTGAAGATGAGAAAAAAGAGACACCTGCCCCCTGGCTGTCCAATACAAGCCAGCCACAATAAGCTGTCTCATGCCAGCTTGCTGCATTTAGAAAATACAAATTACAAAATATTGAGTCAAAGTTATCCACCAATGAACTCCCTGGGGTGGCGGGGAGGGGAGGCCAGACGATTCATGAAAACCAAATAAAAGTCAGGACGATCCTAAATGAACCTCCCTCTCAGCAGAAGGACTGAAAGAACCCCATGTTGTATTAAAACGAGAAAGCAGAAGACATTAAGTTTATGCGAACGAGCTCAACAAGAGAGGGACGTTCCGGCGTCTCCCACACTTGCTGTCAAGGGGAATGGATTGATTTCTGCAACTGAGGACTGTAATGTGAGGAGGAGGAAAGATTTCCTCAACCCATCCACATAATGCAGGAGAATCTGAAACTCGACAGCTGGTGCAAAGTCTCAGCGAAGTTCCTGGTAAGCCGAGAGCTCTGGCTGTACCCTGAGACTAGAGCATGAGCCCCAGGGCCAAAGAACAGGTGGAAATGGCCAACGCGGCTTGCTGAGATGGCCTCCTTCGGACAGCTTGATTACCTTCCTTACCTCTTTGCCAAAATATAGACCACCCTCCACCCCAAATGTATGTGAACATTACAGTAAATGTGCCCCCGCTCCCGGCCCTGCAGAACGTTTCATCCATATACACAGCTGCTTGGGGGAGGGGCAGCTGCTTTGTGTGGTCTCTGTCTACTTTTAATCTGGAGTTATACGTATTATTATAAAAACTGAGAGGGATTTCAGAAGGCCTAGCAATGACTCCATTGGAGAAGGAAATGGCAACCCACTCCAGTGTTCTTGCCTGGAGAATCCCAGGGACAGGGGAGCCTGGTGGGCTGCCGTCTATGGGGTCTCATGGAGTCGGACACAACTGAAGCGACTTAGCAGTAGCAGCAGCAGCGATGACTCCATTAAAGACAGATTTTATATATATGTAATCATTCACATTTGAGTTAGAAGGAACAGGAAAGATCCTCTGGTTCAACTTCATTTTAGAAAGTAGCAGTATGGGGCCCAAGGAAGTGAAATGACACACCCAAGGTCATACACATACAAACACACGCATGGCCTAACCAGCCTACTCACACCCCATGCCATGGTCTTCACGTGACACCCGAACAACCGAAAACCTTGGGCAGGAATAGCAAAATCCGTGAGCAAGTAAGACACATGCGGTTACGTACAAGCAACTCCTTTTCCAAGTGACTCTGCGCCATGGTCTGTAAAGTACAAAACTGACTCAAGGAACACTGGCAAATGAGCCAGTCTGAAGAGTAAGACTTGGTCTAAATCAGATCACATCCATTTACTTTGAAGTTTGACAGTTTGGGGTTGTGTGTGTTTTAAAAATAAAAGCTACTTTCAATTAAAAAAAAAATAAATGAACCCACTGGTGACCAAGGGCACTACTGGTGGTGGGACAATACTGTTTACCAAGTGAAACGAACACAGACTTATTATGCAGATGACACTGGAAACTACAACGTCACAGTATGTCTTCAGAATTATTCAGTGACCTATTTACACCAATATATTACAGGGATACCAGGAATTTTTTTTTTAAGTTGCACCACCTACAAAAAACAGCTTTCTGTGAACACTGGTTCAGTAACTGGCAAAGCAAGGCCAAATGTTTAATGAAGGGGTTGTCTTCTGGTTAGCCAAAGTGGAAGGGGTGTCAAAATCAATAACAACATCCAATAAGAGCTGAAAAAAATGCCAAACAGAAGCTGATCCTCATTAAACTCAGTCTGCATATAGAGCCATGCAGATGCGTGTCGGGGAGAAAAAACTCACCTTCAGTTTGTCAATTTACATATGAGGATGTCTGCTTGTGGGGAAAAGATTAGATATACTTACCCTGGACGGGCTTGGATGTCCTCCACTCCCCCAGGACCCTGAGCTACTTCTGTCTTCTACATCTGGGGACAAGAGAAAAATTCTTTAGGCTTTCTTGCAATAATTCTTTCTTTTTGTATATGCACTTTTAAATTAATGTTTCAAATTAATCTCCTGTTGCCTTTAATTAAGAATCAAGCACGAGGCTACCATGATGATAGTAGCTTCTGACCCAACTACTTAAATTAACTCATTTAAATTCACAGCAGAAACGAACTGGACCCTCAGGAACCAGAGGTATGAACATAAAAATTACTTCCATCCTTCACAATGTTTCATAGCCTCAACTTTTATCAACCTGAAATTGCACTTAAAATCTTACTAAAATCTTTTGGACAGGTTAAGTTAAAACTACACTAACACAACCTTAAAATACACACATACGCAGAAGTTAAATCAGGCAAATATCCATACTAGTAATATTATTAATATTAGCGGCAGGCAAGCCATAACGCTCCTAGACACTTTCTGTCCTCTTCCCGGTTCAGACAAGCCACTCGAGGCCTACCCACCAGACAACAGACGTGAAGAAAACATGTTAGATGAAAAAGGACGTTGACAGTCTATTTCCATCAGGACATTACAAGGATATTAGGAGACTTTAAGTTTCTTAGGACCACACCGTCTCACTTTTTTTTTTTTTTTTTAAATAGGCACAACACTTGGCCTACAATCCTTAATCTAGACAGTGAAATGTGGCACAAAAGTTGTTAAAGCAATGTTTTATTTTGTTAATTATGGCAACATGACCTATATGAACTCCCAGAAGGCTGGAATTCTCTAGGCCCTGTACCAGCGAAGCTCTACTGCTGACCAAATTCGAGATGCTGCTTCGGGGCTTCAAGCGCAAATACGCAGGAAGGGGAGTCTGACAGCCAAGTTCCCATGTTCACTGCTCAGAACATAAAAGTGCGCACAAGATCAGTCACTCTAAATTTAGAAATGGCTTTGAGATTTTTGATGAAAGGCCCTTTCTGAGTATAAAAAGTTTCGTGTTCTATTATCTTGATCACGGTGGGTAACAGACGCCATCACAAGCTTCCTCTGACAGAACTGGAGGAGGAGGTGTGAAACTTCGGCTCAGGAGATGCACTCCCATGGACCGTGTTTTCTAACATTTCAGCAATACTGTTTCTTAACGCCCTACTGTCCTTCCCTTAATTACTCCTATTTTATTATCAGCAGAAGTAATCATAGTATAATTAACTAACTTATTTGGGGGTCCAGTAGAGGACATGGGGTTTTAGAATATATTAAGAGATGGACTAGAAACAGCAAGCAACAACTAGCACCACTAAACTTGAAATCTCTTTTTTTTTTTGACAAATATCGTTCCAGTTACTTTGGTCAGCTCTTCCGAAGAGAATGCAAACAGCTAAAATCAGTGCCTGCAAGGGACTCCCCTGATGGTCCAGCGCTTAGGACTGTACTTCCACTGCAGAAGGCAAGGGCTGGATCCTTGGTCAGGGAACTAAGACCCCGCATGCTGCATGGCACAGACAAAAATAGAAAAGAAAACGAAATTTTAAAAATGTTTCAATAAATATAATCAGTGGCTGTGAGCTTTAAGAGATGTCACGCAAGCTCTGAAGAGGAAGTCTGGAGAAAAGGTACAATACTTTCCCCAAATTTGCTGTTTAACAACCCAACCTCCTAGCCCATCTACTGTAAGCTGAACTGGGGGACATATATAGAAAAGTGACTTAGAACTCTTGGGACTGTCACACAAGTAAGTTTTGTAGCCTGCCTGGTTCTCGTCATCCTTAACACCAAATCAAATTTATTTTCACACACACACACACACACAGGTATAAATGACAAAATCTATCACCAGAAGTCTGCACATCTTGACTTTCTTCTCGCCTGAAACAGCCAACCTGGATTAATTTGAGAGATTTTCCTCTTAAACTTGGCCCCAAAGTAATGATGGAACAGCAGCGAATCTCTATGTCTACCATAAGATTCTGTTTTGTTTGGACCCATTTTATCCATTTTCAAAAAGGATTTCAAACATGAAAGGAAGGCAGAGACAAGGAGGAAAGGGAACCATAGTACTTCCTGGTCAGTAGTTTTGCCCTAGGAGTGATTACGGTCCCCAGAGGGCATTTGGCAATGTCTGGAGACATTTTCGGTTGTCACAACTTGGCAGGGCATGGAGGCGGGGTAGAGCTAGTGGCATCAAGCGGTTAGAGGCCAGGGACTCTGCTAAAGGTTTTATACATGTCAGAATACGTGCACAACACAAAATATCCTGGTCTCAAATGTCAAGTCTCAAATGTCAACTGTGCCAAGGTTGAGAAGGCCTACTTCTAAAGGACAAATTCTATTAAAGAGCAAAAAGGAAGAATCGAGCTGGGGAAAAAAAAAAAAGATGTACTAGAATTCGATTTATAATGAATACAACCTCTTACTAAATATACAGTGAAGTTATCTGAGCCCAGATTTAAGCCAGAGTGTTTCAAGAGACATTCCTGTACATCTTCTGTCCACAGAATAAAGGGAAAATGATTGGTCAACCAAGCAGGCTGCTAATTAGCAGGCAAATAAAACACATCAAAACTTGAGTATTCCCAACTGGGCGATTTCAGAAGCGAGCAATCCACTAATTAAAAATGCTGGAAGTCTAGCTTTTTCAAAACAGGTTAAATACTGGCTGGTTTCCTTCACAAATAGATTCCCACCCAATCAAATCTGACTGCTCTTTTCCCATTCTTTCCCGTTTCCATCCTCCTCATTTCCTGACCTCACGGGGCTGTACCTTCTTTTAGTTTTCCTTCCTCTTATTGCTCTTTTTAACAGGCTTTTCCTTCAGTAGCCTCCTGCAAATTGAGAAGGTAAGGACACCTCTCTTGCCCTCCAAGACTTCACAGAACAATCATATGACTTCTGATATTTTTTATTTGAAAGAATATCTGTACAACAGGTGCTCCTTGATCCAGGGCAACAAGACTCAAAGCTATAGCATGCACCGAATGTAAATATGTTATTTTTAAGACATTTGTTTCCATCTTCCCTCCCACTGAGCTTCATCAGACCTGCCAGTAAGTCAGCAAGCATTTCCTCAACAAGGATCTCAGTCCATCTCAAAGTGCACCTGAGGACTGCCTATGTCTAACCACCTGGTGTGCTCATTTCAAGATTAGCATCCTGGGGTCCACTGCATACCTACTGATCCTGGATCTTTGAAGGTGGGGCCAAGAAAACTGTGTCTTTAACAACGTCTTAAGGTAACTTTCGTGTTCACAGGAGCTTTGAGAACCACCAGCCTCCTCCACTGGAAACACGAGACAGACGCATGCCCTACCCCGCCACCCACTGCCTAATGCACATCGTGTCCTAAAACCCCTGCCCAGGTGGCCGGTTTCTGCAGCATTCAGTCCACATTCCCCTTGCATCTACACCCCGTTTATTCTTGCCTAGACTCACTCTCTATGTAAATGTAGGCCCCTTGCACGTGGCCTATACGTGGCCATCCCCTGCTCCCAGCTGGTGTACCTGGGCACCACACACACTTTCTACCTCCAGATATTTGTACCTGCTATTCCTTCTGCCTGAGCTGTTTTTTACCTCTCAAAAAATAATACTAGTTAGTATTTTGTGAGCTTAAATATACCAGACACTGTGCCAAGCACTTCAATACACTACCAGTATCGCCATTTTATCTTGGAGGAAACTGAGGCTTCGACCGGACAGAAAACGCTCCCAACGTGACAGTAGATGGAAGAGCCAGCAGACATAGGGGCTGACCACGTTCAAGTCAGAACATTCTCCACCATGGTCAAGGTCTCCCCGATAAGCAGCTCAGGTCTCTCTACAACCAGCTCGAACGTAACTGCCAGTCCCTTCTTCCCACGGATGTATTTACTTTTGGAGTTTATATCCACTCTTGTGTCCACAAAAAGATTATAGAATGAATACAACACAAATATATAAACCCAGGTCTCATGCACTGCAAACAGATTCTTTACCATCTGAGCCACCAGGGAAGCCCCAGTCTTGTGTCCACAGAAGATTACTGAATGTATACAACACAAATACATAAAATGAAATACTTGAAGAAGTCAGAGAGACTGAAAAATAAAAACAGGAGAATAATCAAGCCATACGTATGATGAGCTTATCTAAAATGTACACTGTTGGGAGTTCCCTGGTGGTCCAGTGGCCAAGACTTTGTGCTCCCAATTCAGGGGACCCAGGTTCAATCCCTGGTCGGGGAACTAGATCCCACATACCACGTTTTGCAACTAAGAGTTCAGATGTTGTAACTAAAGATCCTACGTGTCACAACTAGGACTCAGTGCAGCCAAATAGATAAACATTTTAAAACAAAAACAAAAAACTTTAAACATACACTGTGATGGATGGGATATTTGTGAGAGAGGGGTCAAAATTCTAGTGGGCAAAGAGTATAACAAGATTCATAGCCTTGGATAAAAATACCCAAACTGTTCATGGAAAGTCATTAAGGGCACATAGTTACAAATGAAAATCTGCCCAAGACAGAAGCCGCGTGGATACTGAGTTCTTGTGTCTCCCTTGTTCTGCTGTCATTCTCTATCCAAGACGGGAACACGTTAGAGGAAGACAACCACCTGGGCGGAAGGAGGCAAAGGAGAACAGAAAGTGGGTGAGAGCAATCATTCTTCCCAAAGGCTGACGTGGGCTCAACTGTTTCTAACTTATTTTACCCTAGACACGGACAGACTGAGCAATGTCCATGGTTCTGACAGTTGCTGTAGGAGGCAATCAGACCACCTACAAATTTTGATTTTACTTGAGTAGTTCTGCATAAGCCCCCTCTAAAATGCCTGACATTTCAACACTAAAACACAAAAGCAAAGCATGGTTAGAATGAGGATCAAACACTCCTTTCAGAGAAAAGATATACAGAGATGAATTTTAATTTCTATGATTTCCCATCCATACTCATTGGTTAATCAAATCTCCACTTTATGTGGACAGTGAGATCAAAACTATCCGCAGACTGGACAAATGTCTGAAAGCACAGAGCTGGAAAAAAAGACCTAGACTTCAGCCACAGACTGCATTAACCAGCTCTACGGTCTGAGCCAGTCACCAGACTCTCTGAACTCACTGTTGTCAACTGTAAAACAAGTGGTTTTGATTTCCATTCTTAGAAATAGGGCAGCCTAGTATAGTGGAACAACTCTGCCACAAAACACTAAGTGTAGTAAATCAGACAGAGAAAGGACAAATATCATGTGATGGGGCTTGTACGTGGAATCTAGAAAGCTGATACAAATAAACTTATTTACAAAGCAGGAATAGACTCAGAGACATAGAAAACAAACTTATACTTTCCAAAGGGGAAGGTGGGAGAGGAATAAACTAGGAGTTTGGGATTAATATACACACTATTTTATATATATATATATGTGTATATATGTGTGTGTGTGTGTGTATATATATATATATATATATATATATAAAAAAATGCATTTCCTAGGTGGCTCAGTGGAAAAGAATCCACCTGAAATGTAGGAGACATGGGTTAGATCACTGATGGGGGAAGATGCTCTGGAGAAAGAAATGGCAACCCACTCCAGCATTCTTGCCTGGGAAATTCCATGAACAGAGTAGCCTGGTGGGCTACAGTCCACAGGGTCAAAAAAGAGTCAGACATGACTTAGCAAGTAAACAACAACAACAAACAATATAAAACAGATAACCAACAAGGACCTAGCACAGGGAAGTATACCAAATATCTTACAAGAATCTAAAAAGGAATATATATATACACACACACAAATGTATAACTGAATTACTTTGCTGTACTCTGAAACTAACACAGCACTGTGAATCAACTATATTTCAACAAAAACCTATAAATCAATAAATACTCATGGCTTTTTAAAAAAAAATCACTAAAAAATGATGGATTAAAAAATTTTAGTCTTCTTCTAAACCCAAATGAACTGATAAGATAGTAAGGAAATATCTAGCCAAAATCAAAGTGAGGCTGGAACCCACAGAGGAAGAAGACGTTTTTTTTGCCCTGAGAACAACTGCCAATCTAGAAACTGTAATGGCCTCTTGGGTCAAGGAGAACAAAAGTGAAAACTCAGCATCCACCCAGAGCAGGTATCTAATAGGAGAAAAAGGAATAATAAGGTTTCCAACCTCAAGTGATTACAATTGATACTTATTAGACACTCAGCAGAGTGTGTGTGTGTGAGCGCTAAGTCGCGTTAGTCGTGTCTGACTCTTTGTGATCCTGTGGACTGTAGCCCACCAGGCTCCTCTGTCCATGGGATTCTCCAGGCAAGAATACTGGAGTGGGTTGCCACACCCTCCTCTAGGGGCTCTTTCCAACCAGGGATGGAAGCTGCATCTCTTACATCTCCTACATTGGCAGGCAGGTTCTTTACCTCTAAGATAATCAAAACACATAAACAGGCAAATTGTGATTAATTCAAGGAAACTGAGTTTCACATTTTTATGGCTGTTCGTTCTGCTTAGTGGGTCTGAGATTTTCAAATAATCTTCTGGATTTTCACAACAGCCAATATGTTTGAAGTAATCAAATCTCACCTTCTCCATGAACCCCCCTACAGCACAAACACGGTGAGAATTCAGTGAGCCTTAGATTTGAGCGACTTCATTTACCTTTCAAATATCCTTCTTTTCATCTCAACATTTCAACATAATTCTGTATGCTATATAAATGATATGCTGCCAAAAGTTATGTCTGCTTACCAGAAGTCCAAGGTAAGAACACAGACTGAATACTATATAAGTTAACCTTGATTTGAAATAAACAAGTGTGAGGGTTACCTAACTCTGTTGATTTGGGGTGGCTTTGTGTATCCATCCTTTCCTCACTGAGAAACCAGATCATGCCAAACCACCAGGATTCCACAGTTTCATGAAGTCAGAACAACCAAAGTGGTATTCTCTGCTGCCCTAAAGCTCTACAAATTCCCACTCTTGTAGAAACATACGGATTCCCTGATAAAAGCTTCTACACACTCAGAATGCTTCAGGAGGTTGAGATTGAGCTCTTCCTGGAAAGACAGTCATTCTGAGGCATGCGGAAGTCTACACAGTCTTAAGCCCTTCTCTCTGCAATAACAGACACTATTAAATCTCCTCCACACCCTCACGGAGACTCACAGACTGCATACATCTGTGGCTCCTACTAATTTCCTAGTCCAGGAAGAACCCTTGGCTGAGCCCTCCACACAAACTGAGATGGCATATGCTCTCCGTCAGTGCCAGATGAATTTAGAGTTCAAAATATTTCATCAGCAAAGAGCGTGTTAAGGATGTGCACATTTTCATTAGCACCCAGTATAATAAGAAGCCTAAGTACAGTGATCTGAAGTCCAATTTGAGTCCAAGGACAGAGGTAGGAAGAGTTGAGGAGCTTCAGATATTGACAAGGACCACACCACCAAGACCACTTCTTTCTGCTGCTATAAGAAACAAAATAGGCTCCAGAAGGAGTAATCTAAGCAGTGGCGAGAAACTTCCAGCACTTTCCCGAATCTGACTAAGCAAAAGATGATGACTGTGGTGATATGTCCCACGCACATTTTAAGATACTTCAAATACAAAGAACAGGGACGTGGGCGTTCCATTTTCAGAGCATTGTCCACCTGGCATCTCAGTGCTCGCGGATTTCCCTATTAAATAAATTTGAGAATTCAAAGGTCAAGTATAAGATGATATTATATTACAGATCATTTGCATAAATATATAAATAGTATAAGGAGAGGTAAAGTATAGATACACTGGGAGGGAAAGTATAGAAGGAAAATTTGTTCAGAAAGGAGTTATTGAAAATTTTAGCTTTTATTAACCACCAAGTTAAACGTCCATTAATACATTTTTTGAAACACTGAAACAGTATTACTTTCCTTAAGTTCAAGATAAACTATTTTTCAAAAATGAACACTAAATAATCCCAGGTGATTAAAATATGGAGTTAACTGCACTTTACAGTACTGTTAAACAGGAAAAGCATTTTCATATAACATGATATGAAGATAATGTGGAAGTAACAAAATAAAACATGTAACAATTCTGTTATAAATGTCAGTGGGGCTTCATATTGTGAAACTCAGAAATCTTGCAAATTCAAGGTGAGTAGACAGTTATGAAACTGAGACAAAAGTAACGAACTCTTTATATTAATCCATATAATTTGGAAGTATCATGATAATCTAACTTGAATAATATTCTAATTTGAATAACCTAACCTGAAATACAGAACTTGCATTTCAAATGTTTGAAACAAATCAGTCAGGGTCTTCCTATTAAAGAGAAGCTCATCCTTTCCAGAGTTCATCTCTCCAAGTTAGGTCCCAAAAAGAAGAGAAGCCACGAATAACTGAGGCAAGACTATAATAATGTGAGTAGTAGGAACAGACACCTCCTTTGACTTTGAAGTGTAACCGGTCTAAAAGTTACTTAATAAAAATCCATTTTACTAAGATAGTGCTCTTGGAAGTGAGATATATTTCAAATCAGGTAAGAAGAAATTGAAAGTAAAATCAGCATAGCATTTAATTCCAATATTAAATAGATAAGCTTCAAAGTACCTAAGTTAAAAGTGAATATTAATAACTTGGGGAAGTTTTTAAACTAGATGCTTAGTACCTTTTCAAGATGTATTTACAAATGAATGTGACAAAGTGTGAGAAATAAAAGGTAAACGCTTCAGAAAACAAACATGAAACAACAGAGAAACACATTTCAAACCCGCTTCGTTTTTGGACTTCCCTGGCGGTGCTGCGGCGGCTGAGAATCCGCCTGCCAGAGCAGGGGATGCGGTCGAGCCCCGGTCTGGGAAGAGCCCACGCGCCCCGAGGCGAGTGAGCCCGCGCCCCACCTGCTGCCAGCCGCGCCGCCAGAGCCCGCGGCGCAGCGAGAAGCGGGCGCAGCCATCTCACTGGAAAGCAGCGGCCACTCGCCACGAGCAGGGAAAAGCCCGGGCGCAGCCCCGGAGACCCAGCGCAGACGGAGATTAAACGGATAAACGAAATAGACACACACGCTTCATTTGTAAATAAAACAGAATACATAGCACTCTGATAACAAGTACATGTAATTATACCAGAGTTTTCCAAATCCAACGGGGAAAACAGAGGATGAGATGGTTGGACGGCACCATCGACCCGATGGACATGGGTTTGGGTGGACTCCGGGAGTTGGTGATGGACAGGGAGGCCTGGCGTGGTGTGGTTCACGGGGTCGCAAAGAGTCGGACACAACTGAGTGAGTGAACTGAACTGAACTGAATATTTATGGTGCAAAATCCATAATACTGTAATGACTTAAGATGTACAAACTGATATTTTAAATGCCTATTTGATCAATAATTTATTAAATTTATCCCAATAAAGAAGAAAAAAGAGCCAAGATGAAACACGTAACAGCTTTCTCTTTTCCTCTTCTCCCCTCTACCTCTTCTCTCCCTGGGGTGTCATTTGTGAGGCTCTGGGAAAGGGCTGCTGGCTTAATTGAAATATTTGTAGGCTGTAATTGCTCTGCAAAGCCACAATGGTCCACTTCTCCCAAATGGCATCCGTTGTTCCTCTTCGTTTTTTCTTCTGTTTCCTTTTATACTTTAACAAAATCTGCCCCTCCTGTTTCTTCCAGTCGTATCTCATCTTGCCCTTTATTCTGAATGTATAACTAATGCCAGGGAAGCCAAACAGCTTTAAATATTCAAAAATCTTCCCTAGAATCCAGTCCTCTAGCCCATTCCTTTTTTCTTACAATAATCACTCCCATAAACGGACTCTCAGTTTATCTTTTCAACATCCCAACCTTCCACCTGTGTCTAACACAGCAGCCTCTGACCTGGCAACGACAAGCAATCAGTCTTATGTGTTATCTTCAGGGGTCATGTCTCAGTTTTAGGGCAATTTTCTTTGTATTTAGGCTCAAATGTGCAAACCACACTATATTACTCTGCAAAACATCAATGAGAAGGCTTAATTAAGTAACACTGACAGATAAATCCATTTCTTTCACAGTAATCAAATCAAAGCAGGTTGACATAACACAGGAACTTAATACAGTTATTCCCTTGTAATTGGAAAAAGGCCCTTTACTTCTCATTAAAGCAATCTTCTGGGTATTGGCATAATAAGAAGGCTCAGAGCTTTAATACTGCCCTATAAAAGTCTCAAGATACAGACCCCTTAAGCAAACAAGCCAGATTATCTAATTCCTTGATCACAGCAGAACATGTAGTTCCCACTGTTTTAAACTACTAATTCTTTATCTCTGTTGCAATTAAAAAGAGGTAAATCAGTATCAAACACATACAATGGAAATCTGCAAAAATGCATAAACTGTTTACAGTATTAGAAGTCTGTCTCCACGTGTATTACAACGGAAGCAATCCATTAAAAATGAGTTTGAAATACTTTACAAATGTAAAGTTGTAATAGCCTGGAAAGGGGGAAAATCTTTTTTATTTTACTTAATGGGCTCAACAGGATATATTTTACCTAAATTTGCAGTCTGATATTCAACCATACAGTACAACTTTGGTAAGCAGAATTGTGAGAGAATGGAATCTGAATAAGAACATTTAATTTTTGTGGTAATTGAAGAACAGTAAGTCATCTGGTCAACCAGAGGCTTCTCTAACCGAGGCTAAAGCCCAGGAAGAATGCAACAATATTATACTACGTTCATCTCCCCAAACTAAACAAAATCAACTTTCACCCTTTCACTACAATTTTGAGGGCATTTCTGTTACTTATCCCTTGGTGCCTTATCAATCTCAAAATGAGTCCAGCAACTCTTCCTGAAAGGATAAAATATAATCTAGGGTTGTGATTCCAAAATGTGGCTGACCATTAAAAGACCCTGGGAACCTTAAAATTAAAAAAAACAAAACAAAACAAAAAAAAAAACCACAGATATACTAGCCCCACTAGAAACTAATCAGGAAAAGATCAAGGGTTGAAATTGAGGAAAATATATAGTTTCAAATTGCACTAATTTTCTCCTTTTTTGTTTTAAAAACTTTTAATTATAATGCAGGTAAAACTATGTAATTTGTTGTTTCTGAGCCATCTGTAAGCAGGCATCATCAATCACATTTATTGATGCCTGAATATTTCTGGGTGCATTTCCTAAGAACAAAAATAGTGTAGTTACCAAAATAAGGAAATGTACCATTGGTATAACACTTTCATCTAGTCCACAGTCCATATTCCAATTCGGCATTTCCCCCTTTTGTAGAGGGCTCAGTACAGGATCACACAACGCTTTTAATAGGTCTCTCTCACCCATTTTAATTGGAAACACTTCCTCAGTCCTTTCTTTTTGTGATATTAGCATTTTTGAAGAATACAAACCAGTTATTTTATAGAATGCTTCTCAATTGGGGTTTATCTGATGCTTCCTTATGAGTATAATTCAGGTGGCTATAATACTACAAATGTGGCCTCGAGTCTTTCTAGACTATCACCTGCGGAGCCTCAGGATGGCCTGGTGGTCCTTTCCTCATTTGTTATGCTGTTTCAATCACCCGCTCAAGGTACCGTGGGAATTCTCCACTGTATAATTACACCTCTTCCCAGTGTAACTAATCAGCCATCTATGGGGAGATTCTTTAAAAGCATTAGAACTAACTTTTAATCATGTGCTTATGGAAAAAAAATTAAAATACAATAGTGTGTAAGTGAAAAGGGAAAATCTCCTTCATATACACTCTTCCCACCCTGATATCAAGATAACCCAGAACAGTTTCCTAGGCAGTCTTATATAGAGCCTTACAGAGCTTCTGATCTGTGATCAGCTGGTTTTTAAAATCACAGAAATGAAGGATAATACAAGCAAAACTTGACTGAAGTTTCTTTTCTATTTCAATGGCTAAGAAATAGTCCTCAATTGTTGACATGTACCCTAGTGACATTTCATGGGATATGATTATTTGCTGTAGCTTTGTGACCTACGTAGAGGCACGCAGGGCAGGAACTAGAATAAACGAAGGCACATTATACTATTAACTTTGAAGAAATTCAGCCAAGATGAAGACAAGGTTGAGCAACCCATTTGTGAATGAATGCAATGCAGAAAGCCAAGGTAAATAATCCACCCTGAAGTTGATGTTGCCCTCAACAGTTGTTTGGTGAGTCTTTCCACCACATTCTATGAACCACAGTGTTAAAAGGAGGCCTGTCATAGCAGCAGCACGGCCCAATTAAAATCAAATGGAGAGACAAGGATTTATGACAGACAGAGAGAAAAAAAAAAAAAAACCTAGTGAGGCTTTTCTAGGCCAACAACAACAAAAAAAGGTAGGAAACACCTAAAATTTTTTTAAAGTGAGAAGGAAACTGACACTTTACAAGGAATATAATCTCACATTTTGGGACTGCAGACACAAATGAACTAGGCACAGCCACAAAGCGAAGTGTAAAGCTTGAACTTGGCCATTGAATAGAACATGAGCATACTAAACAATACTGAATGAGTTAAGTGATTCTAATCACCAGAAGGTGGAAATGGTCCCTTTTAACCCTGGGATGAAGCCCATGACATTTTATAAACAGAACAGTGCTGGTGGATTTTGACTCTGACTTACAAATGCGTAGACAATTTTCCTCACAATCCCATTTCAGCCAAGTACCTGGCAGACACTGGCAAAGGTCTTTCGTAGTTGGGCTTACAAATGTGTGTGTGTGTGTGTGTGTGTCCAAAATCACAAGACACACACAAATACAATACATGCTCTTGAAGAGACCAATAGTTTCTCGGTACTAATGACAGTGTTTAAAACAGTTCCCAGATGTTGCAACTCATTCCCCTGACATCTCCTTGGTTTTGATCAGTGACTTGTTTTTTGATCAGATTTGACTCCATTCACTTAACAGGTTTTAGATTTTTTCTCACAATAATGTAACCACACTATGGTATTATGCTTTCTGCTTTCCAAAACGGTTTTTATATTCACCTCACTTAAAATGATTTATCTGGAATCACTGAAAGTATGAAGTTAGGATCAAAAGAAGGTGCCTCCTTCAGTCTGAGCAGACTAACATCATTTTTCAAAAGCGTGAAAACAAAAATCAAAAGAAATTGGCGGTTATCCTGGATAAAAGAGACTATTCCCCGTAAGACTTATTTTTATCCTTTCATGCTATTACTATCACATCTTTATCAGGTAACAGAATGCTTGCTAAAGTTCATTAAAATACTTGCTCAAATAGGAGAGTTAAGACAGTATTACCATGCTTGAACTTTCGTATTCGGCAACATATGTTTTTAAGTCATGTCAACACAATGACAACAAAATTGCTCATCTCCCTTCTGAGATGCCCTGTAACCCACAGGACACCATTTCACCAGCAAGACACAACCAGCTGGCATTGGTCTGAGAAAGATTCAGGGCTGTGATGGCAGGTCTATTATGGCAAAGATGGCCGTACCTCTCCCCAAACCATACTGTTTCTCTTACTTTGACTTTAAAGGCTTTTAAAATACTGTCATAACTGAAAGAATCAAAAATACATCTGCATTAAGTTCCTAGTACATTTTTTCAGGGTAAAAAATGGAAATCCATTAGAAAGTAACAATTGGTATTTTCTTAAGCTTAATCACATCAAACTCAGGGGAAGAGCCCCCCTCCCCTTTTTCTTTTCTTTTAGTAGGTCTCAACTTGGATGCAGGATACCTTTGCCTATCTGATAACCAATGGAGTACTGGTCAGAAAGAGATGAGCTGGTATGATGTACTGGTCTTACAAATTCACTAAGTGGAAGGGTAAAAAGCTGTAACTCTTCCTCAGGAATGGAAGAAATGCAGTTAGTTTGAAACGAGGTAGAAGCAAAGACCTGAAGGATGACAATAAGCAGGCATCTTGAGGAAAAACAAGAAACAGGGAAGGGGTGCAGGGGAAGCCAGAGCTGTCAGTAGAGAATAATGATTTATCTGATGAGATTAGCAGAAAGTTTGATTAGCAAAGATGCCTTCTCAACAGCGCAAAGCCTGCAATGTTACTTTAAGATTTCCTTGTAAGAAAAAACCATGCCTGCCAAATGTGGTCTGTAACAGCCCAGGCTAGCTATGAGTGATACAGTGGGAAAATAGCCACTAAGCCAGATTTTATTTGATTTGTACTGATGATTTTTATTAGAATACATGGATCATTGCTTCAACCTTTCCATGTAAAACCAAATCAAATTCAAAAACTCACACATCAGTCACCTAACCTTATGTCATTCCTTCTGCTTTACTCAAGTTAAGCCACATTTCAGCTGATCTGTCCTTGATAAATCGTTCAGCTACTCCAAATTGTTGGGCCAAATTCTGGGAGGCAAGTGGTACACAAAAGAAACCGCTAAATCTGCAGTTACACATTAGACAGGGGAAAGGAATACTGCAAGCCTCCCAAGTCAAGAATGAAATCAAAGAAGTATATAGCCAACGCAAAACGGGACAAGATGAACTTCTCTTTATTGTCTCAAATGTATTGTAATTTACCTTTAAAAGCCTCACCCAAGCCCTCAACTCTTTCTCCCTCTTTAATCCAGGCTATCCCACAGGACACCGCCAAACAAGTGCTCTGAAATTAGAGGCAAGTCCACAATTATGTGGCAAAGGAGATCTGGTCAGCTTTACAAATCAAACATAATAACCAGTTCTACACATTAAAAACATTATAACCTTTAAGGCAAAACTTTTAAATGTTAAATTCATACATTTGTGGAAAGCCTCTATAAAATGTAGAGAAAGCACCTTCATTAAAAGGAACACCATTTCATCACAGGAAACACTGCCATGGGCGTCCAAGGAACAAGTGCCTGGAGCCGACGCCCCCTGCTCTTTGCCTCCTTTTCTTTTTGCATTAGCTTCTTCCCCACCCTCAGTGACACTGCCAGTCTTGCTCTAACCTATGAGCAGTAACGATTGCCTGGATATCACTTCTCGTTCACCCATCAGTCCCACCTTCATCATTTCCTTGAGTGTTCCAAACGACTCCTGAAACGAGCACTATCTTCTCTGCTGGCGAGGTGAACAACACTCTGGCCTAAAGGCTATCAACACGTCTCCTCTTCTAGAGGCGGAGGGTGCCCTGAATGACACTGCCGCGGCTGAGTCGCCTCAGTCATGTCCAACTCCGTGCGACCCCAGAGACGGCAGCCCGCCAGGCGCCCCCGTCCCTGGGGTTCTCCAGGCAAGAACACTGGCAGTCACCAAACGTCCAGGTCTCTGGTGTAATCCTCGGGGGCAAAAACGGGGCTCACGGGCCAGCCTCCGTTCCTTCTTCCCACCGACGACACAGGAAGTCCGTATCTCCCATCCTCCTTTGCGGTCATGTGGGGTCACGTGACAGAGATTTGGCCAATAGACTGTGAACCCAACTAACTACTGCCTTTTCCAGGCCCGGGCACTAAACCTTCCTATAATTCTTAGCCACTTTCTCTTTCTTCTTTGTTCAGACCTAGACAAAGGATCTAGTTTCTCTCTCGGAGGCCCTAAGGGCTGGCAGGGCTAAAGCCTGAAAGAACCCAGACCTGAAGGACTACAGGGAGCAGAGCCGGACACCAGTGGGCTGTAACTCCTGGCGGTGTCCTGCGACTAAAGTTGGGGGTTGTTTGTTCCAGCAATTAGCATCCCCTGACTAATGCATCCTCCAAAACAGACTTCCATGAATTCTGGCGCCACGATTCTCTCCTCCAAGCAAAGCAAACACACGCAGTTAGAGCTGGCAGTAGACAGAGCTGTGAAGAAGGGGGAAATGGTCTTTGAACTCTCCTTCTCTCCCTTTCAGACTTGTTTTCCCCTCTTAGCATTTCCTCCCTCTGAGCACCAAATGTTCTCAGGATGCTCAGTCTCGTCTGTCTCAAGAAAATAAACCCAACAACATTCAGTCACTATTCTTCCTTTCAGCCATCATCTCCCAGCCACGAGTGGTGAGCTGCTTGCTGCCTGTGTAATTTTGGAGAAATTCTGTAACATCCCGGAGTCTGTATAAACTCATCTGTAAATTGGGAATGGCTATATCCACCCTCCAGTACTGCTGTGATGATTAGAGGTAATTTAGGAAAAATGTCACTCAGGAACCTGGAACACAGCGGAAACTCACCAAAAAAAAAAGGTAACTCCTGTTTTGATTATGACTAAGATTATCACAGAATGACATGTGACAGCAAAAGAGGTACAAAATACAAAATAGAGCTCTTTGATAAACAACAAGGTCCTACTGTATAGCACAGGAAACTATATTCACTATCCTATGATATACCATAATGGAAAAGAATATGATAGAGAATGTGTGTGTGCGTATATAAAACTGAATCATTTTGCTGTACAGCAGAAATTAAAACATTGTAAATCAATTATTCTTCCATAAAAAAATTTAAGTGATCTTATACCTAAAAAGAAAAATGGGGCTCTTTATATCTGAAATACATAACCGAGACCAGGAGAAAAATCATGCATAAATAAAAAGCATCTGATTATTAAAAAAGAATGAAGATGGAATGTTAGGAAAAGGAGAGTTATAAATGCTAGAATCATCACTTGGAGATACTAGCAATTTAAGGTACAGAAAAGAAAAAACACTGGTACCCTGGTGAGCTGTATTCGCATTACATTCGTGCTTAACTTCCCAACTCTGTGTTCAATGCCATCATGCTGGTGGCTCAAAACAGGCACTGGTAAAAACATTTACACCATGGAAATTGGCAACCATTACATGTCAGGGCTCTTTCTTTCTTTGAAGAGCTGAAACATCACCCCACTAATGAAAATAATCATTCACTGTGAGGTATTTTTACTCAACCTGTCTCATTTAATTCTCACCATCACTACTGAGGTAGGCTCATTTTCCAGATGAAAAGCCAGGCCACACCACGTTTAGTGACTGACAAAAAATCCTGTTGCCTGAGATCTCTGCATTAGAAACCAGTCTACTTCTAAGAGCGAAGAGCACCGAGATTTCTTTTTCTCAGCATATCAAACGTATATTCCCCTAAAACCAGAAAGCTATTCCTTAAAAATGTCTGAATTCCGGTAGGCCACCTCCCACCCTTCTCATTTTTTCACTGCTCCCCCACTCACCTGCCTTTCCTTCGCATACGCCACCTTTCTTACCACACTTTCCTCTACACATCTGATGCAGCAGTTTGTTCAAGTGTCCTTTCAAGGACCACCCACCACGCTGTCTCAAGGAATCTACTTGTGCTGAAGGGCTGGCATCAGTTTGGAATGCGCTTTAAATCAGTGGCTTCTCATGTCCTGAGCAAGGTGATCTATTCTATCTTGGGCCAAGCTGTGGACTGTCCAGTAAGTCTTGGATCTGGGAGGAGCTGGGATTCAGCTCTTGGATTAGATGAGGTCTCTGATAACAGTTTCAATGAGGACAGTCATCAACAGCAGGGGCCTGGCTCAATATGTGCTTGGGGGGATGGCGAGAAAAGCCAAGGAACATCCCCGGGTTTCAGGTGCACCCAAAGGTCCTGGAAGATACCTGGGTAACACATCATCACTTCTCTTCTGACTGAAGCGTGGCCATCTTACAAAATCCAGAGCCTCTCAAGGACAGAACAACAAGTGGGTGAAGGCCCAGGAGCACAAGGGCCCACCTCCCACGCAGGAAACGGCTAAGGCACGCAAGAAGCACGGAGAATCGAGGCACGAAGGTCGCAGGAGTCACCAGTGAAGAGGTGCTGCAGACACAGCCACGAACAAAGCACTGCGAAGTTCACTGCGCGTTCTAAAGGCTTCGGGGAGGCACGTACAGCAACAGGTTCATATTGGCATTTTTGAAACAGTAGCAGTGGGAATGGTGGGTTACTAAGGTGAGAGCCTGGCGCTAACGAGACTAATTACAAGACAAGAAACTAGTATTTTATAACTTACTTAAATCTGTATTCGTATATATCATTTTTTTGTATACATAAGAAGGAAACCATAAAACTATCATTAAGGTGTTTTAAAATGTCTTCACATTCCAAAAAAAAAGGCAGAAAACCACATAAAAGTAATAGATAAAGCAGGATGATATTGGGGAAAGAGAACAGTCAAGGCTTAATGACTAACCTGGGAAAAGTAAGGCAAAATACTATTGTCAGGGATTATTCCGAAGTTCTGTCTTATGGATATTGGGCAGGTTGGAGGTAGGATTTAAAAAAAAAAAAGTTTACTTTAGACATTTTGTGTTCCAAATGTCCACTGGTCACCCAAGTATAAAACAGAGTAAAGTAAATGACTGTGTGAGTCTTAAGTTCAGAACAGAGGCACAGAGATTAAAATCATTTAAGCACAATCTTTTAATTGTGAGTCCCCTTATGGAAAGAATTCACTGACCCAGATAAGTGGAAAGTCTGGAGACAAGGCAGGTTTTAGGTTTTACATATCCAGTGGATCCACCGTATTAACAAGGATAAAGATTCCTTTCATCCCTCCACTCTGCCATCTCCCTATCACCTTCATCTTAAAGCTGGAATCCGTCATGATCATAGACTCTCTGGATTTACTTGCTTCCTTATCTTCTATTTTCTCACAGAGAGTTCAGTTTACAAAAGAGCAAAATTCCTCCTGAACTTTGCCCAATTGGAATCATCCATGAACCAATCCCTAAAGCTAGGGAATAGCATGCATGGATTTGCATAGACCTCACAGACCCAAATTAAAAACCATGTGGGAGAGGATAGGGTTACCCTGATTGGTTTATTCCAATCACAGCCGCCCCCTGGAGACACAGTAACCCCACACCAATTACACGGATCCCACACTCTAGAGGAGGAGTGACATATATGCTGGTGAGACCAGCACGACTGGAGAAGACCCCCAGTGCCAAGAGTGCCCTGCAAGCACGTGCATGCTCAGTCACTAAGTCATATCCAGCTCTGCGAAACCCATGGAACCCGCCAGGCTCCTCTGTCTATGGAATTTTCCAGGCAAGAATTCTAGAGTGGGTGGCTGTTTCCTTCTCCAGGGGATCCTCCTGACCCAGGGATCAAACCCGTGTTTCCTGCATCTCCTACAATGCCAGGTGGATTCTTTAGCACTGAGTCACCTGGGAAGCCGTGAGTGCGTTGGTGTGTAACATGTATGGCATGCAGTGTATAGGCAAATCCACCATGCACTCCTCCTCTAAATGTCTCAAAGTCTTTCCTACTGGGGGCAGGAAAAGAGCAACGTTCTTAATCATGGAATCAAGGTCATCTTGGTAATAACGCATCCACATGCCCTCCTTTTCTTTCCTCTAGTTCCCTTTATCCCTGGCAACGCACATCGCTGGCTCTCCTGCTGCAGAACCTGAATTTGGGTTTCCTCTAACAGAACACTGTCCCACCCACTCCCACCACTCCACCACTTCCCTGCTTGGCCTGTTCCAATCTTTATATCAAGTCTCAGTAAATCAGCACTTCCTTGGGACAACTGTTCCTCCTGTCCTCCTAATCAGGTGTCTTGTCCTTCCCACTCACCAGACTTGTCACAGAGGGAATTTTACATTTTTATAATTCTCAAGCGATTCCTCTCTCCCCCAGTAAAGAGTAAGCTCCACAAAGACAACGCCTGGGTTCTGTTTGCTTTCCATCCTATCACTAGTACCCAGCGAAGTCTAGAACAGGGAGGAAGCGCTCAACATAATTATAATTAATGGATGGCTGGTCTACCAGCCCCTCAATATAGACTGTGCACACAGGAAAATATCCAAAAACGCTAAGAGAATTCCCAAAGTGGCAACTCCTCCTGCAGAGCTCCCATGCCTCAAAGAATGACAACCTAAAATGACACAAATTCATATTCTACCGTATCTATTATTAACTAAAAAATTAAGCCACAGATATACCATAAAGATTAGCTGAACAACTTATATACAACACATCTTTCTCCATAATTTAAAGAACAGCTTGTTTCAACAAGCTGTATAGCACAGGGAACTATAGTCAGTAATAGCCTAAAATGGAAAATAATAAGAAAAATAATATATGTGTATATGTATAACTGAATCACCCTGCTGTGTACCTAAAACACTATTAAGTCAAATAACATCAATAAATATATATATTAAGAAATAGATATAGTTAATAAATAAGCCAAAAAAAGAATGCTTGTTTCACAAATATGCAGGTATGAATTCAGATTCAGAAAAAAAAATTGTACAGATCTCTTAACACACTGAAACTCTTGCCAATCACAGAAAGGAACTGATCTACACATCTTAAGCTCTGTGATTTCTGTAGTAAAAATGCAGTGAAACAGTCAGACTTCATGTATGTTTTCTCCCTCGACAGAAATAATGTCTTATATGGTCATTGTAAAGGGAAATATTTGTCTCTTTACGTGCTCTTTGATATGCACCCCAGTGATTTGGTACATATTATACAATCATTGGCCTCAGGACAGAGGAGAAAACAACTGTTACCTCTACATTAAAACAGCTCTCTGTGATCTGGTGATAGTAAGACATAAAGTGGGTTAGGAGTTTCATGTCAGTTACTTAGATGGTAGTTACAACTCAACATTTTCTGAAAACCTTTCCACTGAAACTTCCCCCATTGATTAACAAGGGTATCATTAATATTTAAAGTTCTGCTTCAAATATAATCAGAATACCACGGCCACAACAATAAACTACCCTACAGCAGTTTACTGCTTTCAAATTTTCAAAGCACTTGCACACACACTATTTCATCGTCCCTTACAATCATATACATCAGAGAAAGGCAGGGATTAGTTTAAATTTTCCAGGCAAGGCACTGAAAGAGCTGGGTGGAAAGACCATCAGATCTCCTTTTAATCTCGTTCCAAACTGACCCTCACCTCTTTTCTTATTCCATGAAAGAGTATAGACATCTTCAAAGCTGGAACCTCAAATTTGGGTAAAAATATTAACACTCTCAAAGAACAAGTTATCTTTCGTCTCAGAAGTTCATCATTCAGAATCCCAATTTCCTAATCACTAGGACTTTTCCTTTGGGTTCAGTATGCCCCAGTCTAAATGAAAAGTCTAAATTAATTATGACTCAAAAGTATTTTAACTCATTTGCATGTACTTTTTTCTCCTTCAGCTGCATAGAAACAGAGAAGAGATTTTTTAGATTGAAAGTACACATGAAGAAACGAGGAGATGTATTATTGTGTAAGCTACACCTGAAAAATCTCAAAGATAAGAAAATAGCACATAATCCAGTCAATTACAATTAACTCACCAACAAAGAAAAGTACTATTGTGAACAATGGACAGTTGAGGCAAACTCTCCCCATCAATGCAAGTTGCTCAGAGTTTACCTTTCTCTGAATTGTGCAGGAGAGTAGGACTCAAAAGTAAATTGAGTGAGAACAAGGGAAACCAGTCTCAACATGGACAGAAAATCTTGCCTGTGTCTCCTATGTGGAGTGGTGGAAAAAAGAACACAGATTTAACTGCATTATAAGAGTTTCCTAGGTGGCACTCGTGGTAAAGAACCCACTTGCCAATACAGGAGATACGAGAGATGCGGGTTCTATCCCTGGGTCAGGAAGATTCCCTGGAGGAGGGCATGGCAACCCACTCCAGTATTCTTGCCTGGAGAGTCCCATGGACAGAAGAGCCTGGCGAACTAAAATCCATAGGACAAAGAATCAGACAGGAGGGAAGCCACTTCGCGTGCACGCACAACTGCATTATAAAAATACAAACCTCACTCTTTCTACTTTATTCAAAACATGAGTCAATCAAAAAGATGCACTAACTCTCAGTTCTGTCTGCCCAATACCTCTTCCCCTCTTCTTCCTTCCTAACAGTCCTACGGGGGTGTTGGTTGCTGCTGCTGTTCTTTCGTTTGTTTTCACATAGCCACTCCTCCTCCAAATGGATCAGGAGACAGTGATCTCACCTCTATTTCCGACACAGATCCTGAGTACTATTGGGAATCACAGCTTGTCCTTTCCCCTGATCAGGGACCAGTTTCAAAAACAGCCACTGAGACAGAGTTCTGTCTGCCTCAGGGTTCCTGGGAAAGGTCTCCCTCCTCCAAGGAAAAAAGAAATTAGAAGATGATTTTTTATCTTCTCTGGCCATTTTCCTGCTTGGGCACCACGTGGAGAATGGCAGCAGGAATCTCCCTGTCATTCTTCAGACGAAGCTGGTAACCAGGGTAGGGAAAATATCAGAGATTTCAGAACAGGTTACATTTATGTATTACTTCGGTCATACATTTCCTTATGTTTAAGTGAATTTGGGTCAGAAACTTTTGTTGCACCTGAAAGAAATGGTAGATTCCCCCATCCCCTGCCACCCCAGAAGGAGGCTTATGAACTTGGTGCTCACTGAGGTTCCTTCAAAATAAATACCAACTCCGGATAAACCCAGAGCTTACCTACAGAATGGTTATCATCTACTGGCCGATCATAACTGTCTGAGCCTCACAGAGCCTTCGTTTTCAGGAAGCATACCAGTTATAAGACCTTTAATCCCTCTCTTAATTCTTGCCAGATACCCATACATATCATCTCTCTCTCTTCTCCTGTCCCCTGTGGCCCTCTCACAAATACTGACCAACCAGCAAATATTCGAGGAGCATTAACACAGGTAAAGCTAAAGGCTGCAGAAGGTACCCAGACAGGATTTCCCTGGTGGTCCAGGCGTTAAGAATCCACCTGCCACAGACAACAGACTTGTGGACACAGTGGGGAAGGAGAGGGCGGGACGAGCTGAGAGAGTAGCACGAAACACAGGGATCAGCAGCTGTGAAGGAGAGAGCCAGGGCACTCACCACACGACACGGGGAGCCCAGAGCAAGCGCTCTGTAGCTAGCGGGGTGGGAGGTGGGAAAGGGATTCCAGGGAGGGGGGCAGGTGTATATGTACGGCTGAGGTGACCTAGGGCAGACACAAGCACAATAGTGTAAGGCAATTATCCTCCAATTAAAAAGATCACCTATCCATGCAGGGGACACGAGTTCGATCCCTGGTCCACAGGCCCTGCTCCGCAACAAGAGCAGTCACGGCAATGAGAAGCCCGCACATTACCGCAAGGAGCAGCCCCCGCTCACCACAGTGAGAGAAAACTCACACAGCGACAGGACCTGGTGCAGCCAAATAAACAAATCTAACATTTTTTAAAAAATGCTACACAAACAGAACTTTCTGCTTGATTTACCAGTGTCAATCCCACTCATGCTAGTCACGGAGCCTGAGTACTGACAAGATAGGGGCCGGGGGGTGGCAATGGGGGAGGAGGTGAGGATCGGCTCTCCAGACCCCAGACCCATGGGTGGGCCTTAGGAAGACCCAGAAACTCCTGAAATTGTGCAAATTTTTACTTGTGTATTTGGCTACCTGCATGTTTCTGGGAAGAAAGTCTATAGCGTGCATTGTACTTTCAAAGCAGTCTCTGGAGAAGGAAACGGCAGCCCACTCTAGGGTTCTTGCCTGGAGATTCCCAGGGACGGGGGAGCCTGGTAGGCTGCCGTCTATGGGGTCACACAGAGTTGGACACAACTGAAGTGACTTAGCAGCAGTAGCAGCTGACCCTAAGAACATTAAGGGTTCTCTGCTCTCAATCCACTAGTGTCTAGCAAACCACACTGTCTGGAGACAGGCCACACTCTTGTCATTCCTGTAACAGAGGTTAGAGCAAAAGAGAGGGCAGAGGACACGTTCCCCAGATTTTCATGTTTCTTGCTCCAGGAAAATCATCTCAAGTATTAATAATACTGAAGTTTTGCAATATTTTAGACTACATAACGTTTTGTGGACTCTCCTGGGGCCTCAAGGGCCATTCATATCTCATTTCAGTAGCAGGAAAAGTAAGTCCCATTACTTAAAAGACACAGAATACAACCTATTCATAAGTTTGGGCCCCTCCAAATGAATTATGAACCCTGAGTTCAAATGGAACTGAGAAAACAAAATAGGTACTTGACAAATAACTATTATTAGCAAAAAGTTTTAAGGTTAAGCTACATATGGGAGATAAATATCAAAGGCTGCTTTTTGAAATATTTCTGAAACGGAGGTAGACTTTCCAGAAAATGTTTGATCTCAGGCATCAGAGAGCCAAACAAGGACATCGCAAGGTGTGGCAAAAGAAACAGTGAGCAAAGGGCAAGACCTTAACCCAAGATATGCAGAAAAATCAAGACTGGTTTTATTTCACTCAAGAGGAAGTCTTGGGACTTCCTAGTGGTCCAGCGGTTGAGAATCCACCTGCCAATGCAGGAGACACAGGTTCGATCCCTGCTCCAGTAAGATCCCACAGGCCACAGAGCAACTGAGCCCGTGGATCACAACTGCCGCAACTAGAGGAGGCCTGCGGGCAACAACGAAGACCCAGCACTACACTTAAGAAATAAATGATTGTTTTTAAAAAGAGGTCTCCTCAAGTAGTGAGAGATCAGAAGAAATCCCCATCTCCTCTACCAGCCACACTTCCCAATATGTCACTCAACCTCATTCAATTTTACTAATGCAGCCTTTACCAACGTTTCCTCCGGCTTCCCACTCCTGCTGCTTCTTTCTGTAAACCAGTTTCCTAAACTTTACATTTGCCCCGTTCAGCCCATCATCAGCCACTGACAGCTGTCTCTTCTCCATACCAAAAAACTTCGGTGGCTCCCTGCTGCTGGGGCATAAGGCCAAACCCTGCAGCCCAGCATGCTGAGCGTGGTGAGCTGGGTCGACTTTCTCGTGTTACCCCGAGTAGCATCACCGCTCCCTCTGCCCTGGAGTCCAGTCACGGGAGACCCTTCACTGCTACCCAATACATCTCTGGTTATCTGGTCTCCAAGTCTTCCCTCCACATCAAAAACGTTCTTTCCCAGCTAGTAAATGCACGTAGAATAAACAAATGGGTGAATGAGTGCACTGAGCAACACACACATATAAACACACATCAAGCAATTACATATATCTCTATGGTATATCTGTACAGAATCAAGCTATGAGATGGAATAAAAACTCTTCACAAAGCTTAAATGGAAGGTCCCCATGGAAGTATTTCCACAAACTTTAATCTGATAGATCTACTTTAAGTATACAGGTGGTATAAATGACAAACATAATCTGTGTACTACTTAACATTAAGTGATGAGCTGTCTTCCCACAGCAAATATGAACTTGCATTTGGCTCCTGATGGGACATGGTTTATCTTTTTACATAATCATATTTTATTATCAGTGGAAAAGACCCTGATGCTGGGAAAGATTGAAGGCAGGAAGAGAAGGGGACAACAGAGGATGAGATGGTGGGATGGCATCACCGACTCGATGGACATGAGTTTGAGGAAGCTCCGGGAGTTGGTGATGGACAGGGAAGCCTGGTGTGCTGCAGTTCATGGGGTCGCAGAGTTGGACATGACTGAGCAACTGAACTGAACATTTTCAGCAGATGAGAAATTAGAATATATATGTATAACATAGCATATTCTAGACATCTTCAACTTTCACAGGCGTCTAGGTAAATGCATTTGCAAATTGTTTTTTTCTATAACCTAACTTGAAATGCAGTAGTATTTATCCACAAGCATTTTAAGAACCTGTATTCTGTCCCTAAAAATCTCTGCAAACTCAATAGAAATCATCTCCGAGATTCAAACCTTTACAGGCATTCCTCCACTTATCATGACTTCTTTGGAGAGGATCTCTCTGGCCACTCTATTTACATGCCCAGTTCCTACATGTCCCCAGTATTATGCTTCCTTTTTTCATAACATTTAGTCTTATATTTATAGATGCATAAATAGGTAGTTGGTAATTTTGTTTACTGATCCCCAGTGGGATGCAAACTTCAGGTCAGGATATTGACTGGGCACCTGTGGCCCAACCCCAGAATAGTGCTTCACTCAATGAATACTTGCTGAGTGGATAGGTAGATTTATTAAACATCAAAACTCAGAATCTCTGATATGGAAAAAAAAATCATATAACGAAAATCATGGAATCTAACAAAACAATCATCGACAACTAAAAGGAATTTTTTAATGTCAATTTAAATACATTATTGCAAGGTACGTGCATAGGTGCCCAGGCACTTCAGTCATGTCCTACTCTTTGCGACGCTATGGACTGCAGCCCACTAGGCTCCTGTGTCCATGGGATTCTCTAGGCAAGAAGACTGGAGGGGGCTGTCGTGCCTGCCGCCAGGGATCTCCCTGACCCAGGGAGCAAACCTGCATCTCCTGTGTCATTGTAGGCAGATTCTTTACCGCTGAGCCACTGGGGAAGCCCTTACTGCCAGGTAAGATTGCTTGTTTCCAGCAAGAGTTTTAGACATTTTTAATCATGTCATTATATGTTTTATTTCTAATACACTGAACAAGAGGATCTATAGAGAAATAGACAAGGGTAGATAACTTAATTTGAAGCATTTAAAAAAAAAAATCCATGAGATGAAATTCACAAATTATTATCCCTTTAAAATAAAAAACAGATTTGCAACAGCAAAACTCAACTCCTTGATACACAGTTTACTAACAGTTTACTCAAGGGATTGTGTACAAAGCTCTCCATTTGCTTGAGAAAAACAGCAGAACCAGCTGGTAGATATATACAGTGCCCTTCAAAAGCCCCTGTTAAAGCCACAAATAATTGCAAAACTTGTTCAAATCAAATGGATAATTTATTTTATGTATGACTTTGCAAAGTCTTTACAAATATCCATGGATGGCTTTGCACCCCATTTGAAAGGATTTACTATAAAACTGCACCAGCATAAACAAACAAAAGTATTCTCAGTATCTACAGTCATAACAAAAAACTAAGTTCTTTTTTTTTTTATTACAGTACAGTTGCTTTACTGTGCTGTGTCAGTCACCGCTGTACAGCAAAGTGAACCTGCCACATGTACACACATACCGGCTCTGCTTTGGGTCTCCTTCCCGCTTCGGTCACCACCGGGCACTGAGGAGAGCTCCCTGTGCCGTCCAGTCAGGTCTCATCAGCATCTGTTTTATACACAGTACTGTATACACGTCAACCCCACTCACTTCCCCCTGGGTATCCATCATTTATTCTCTATGTCTACGTCTCTGTTTCTCTTTTGCACATAAGATCCTCTATATCATTTTTCTAGATTCCACAAATAGGCCTTAATATACGATACTTGCTTTTCTCTTTCTGACTTACTTCACTCTATATGACCGCCTCTAGGTCCATTCACATCTCTGCAAATGACCTGATTTCATTACTTTTATGGCTGATAATATTCCATTACATATGTATGGAACTTATATAAAAATTCCAAATATATGGATGTATGTAACATTCCAAATACACATGTAACACATCTTCTTTACCCATGCCTCTGGTGATGGACATTTAGGCTGCTTCCACGTCTTGGCTATTGTAAACAGTGCTTCAGTGAACACTGGGGTGCATATACCTTTTGGAATTATGGTTTTTTCTGTATATATGCCCAGAGGTGGGATTGCTGAGCCATACAGTAATTCTATTTTTAGTTTTTTAAAGAATCTCCATACTGTTCTCCGTAGTGGCTGTATCAACATACATTCCCACCAACAGAGTGAGAGGAATCTTTTCTCCACACCCTCTTCAGCATTTACTGTTTGTAGATTTTCTGATGGTGGCCATTCTGACCACTGTGAGAGGATACCTCACTGTAGTTTTGACTTGTGTTTCTCTAATATTTTGTTATGTTGAGCATCTCTTCATGTGTTTGTTGGCCATCTGTGTGTCTTCTTTGGAGAAATGTCTATTTAGGTCTTCCACCCCTTTTTGGATTAGGCTGTTTGTTTTTTCAATATTGAGCTGCAGGAGCTACTTGTATAGTTTGGAGATTAATCCTTTGCCAGTTGCTTCATTTGCAAATATTTTCTCCCATTCTGAAGGTTGTCTTTTCACCTTGTTTATGGCTTCCTTTGTTGTGTAAAAGCTTTTAAGTTTAATTAGGTCTCATTTGTTTACTTTTGTTTCTATTCTTATTACTCTAGGAGATGAGTCAAAAAAAAAAAAGATCTTGCTGCAATTTATGTTAAAGAGTGTTCAGTCTATGCTTTTCTCTAAAAGTTTTACATTGTCTGGCCTCACATTTAAGTCTTTAATTCTTTTTGAGTTAATTTTTGTGCATGGTGTTACGGACTGTTTTAATTTCATTCTGTAACGTAACTGTCCAGTTTTCCCAGGACCACTTACTGAAGAGGTTGTCTTTTCTCCACTGTGTATCTTGCCTCCTTTGTCATAGATTAGGTGACCACAGGTGCATGGGTTTGTCTCTGGGCTTCATTATGAAGTTCTATATTCAGTTGTGGTTGTGAAAAACCTTAGCTCCTGCATTTCCGTTGGGTATAGTCTAATATACAAAACAAACAGGCTTTTCAATTTAAATGTAACACACATTGATTCTCTCTTTGGGTGTCCATACTCCAGGCGTTTTTCAAAAACTCAGTTACCAGGGAGAAATCATAGAAATAAAGGTATATATTTCAAAACATACCATGGCTCTCTGTTACATACATATGAGTATTAGACCATCAGGAGTCAAACTGATTTTGAAAAGTCTTTTCTTACAAGATTCTGGTCTCAAAGGAGGTTAAAAATTAGAGGATGGAGGAAAAAAGAGAGGAGTAGTGGCCAGAAAAATGCACAATGGGGCAACAAGGCTGGGCCAATAATTGAAAGGTGCATGCCAAGATAAAAGCACACCCTCACCCAACTCCGGGTGTAGCTCGAACTTTAGAGAGATGTTCCGGGCTGGGAGGGTGATCCCACTGATCTAGGGTCTCTAATACTTATAATCCTGCATCCTCATGGCCCAAGACTGAATGGACAAAAGCCAAAGGCTGGAAAAACAGTTATCACAAAGTAGAACAAAGGGAAACCAGCCCTGGCTCCCCGCGGCTTTGGTATGCCTCCAGAATCTTTTGTTGTTCCTGCTTTTTATTTTCCTCTCTTTTCTTTTTAATTCAGAAATGTAGCTTCACTGTAAATAAGAGAAGTCAAAGGGAAAAAAGACTCTCTTTACAAAACAAGCTTTCCAAACACACCTGTCCCCTACTTTGAGGATTCTGTGTATCTGTACAGATATTAAAGGCTGATTTCTAATCTTCCAATTTCCTCCACAAGTTCCTGTAACTCAGAATCTCTGGAGAGGCAGTTCTCCAAATTGAGTATAAATGTGCATCCCAAAGGGGGCCCATGAAAGATGCTGGTCCCAGGCACCAGACCCAGAGGAGGCCAGGAATCTGAAAGTGACAAAAAAAAAAAAAAAATGGCCAGCATGGTAGGAGGCAGGGGCACTCAGCTGAAGAAATGCTGGGGTGTCGATGATCAGGTTGGGGTTTGTTTTTCTCAGCCACACCATGTGGCATGCAGAACTTCCCTGACCGGGGACTGAACCCCCACCTCCTGCAATGGAAGCAGAGAGTCTATGCCACTAGACCAGCGGGGAAGTCCTTGGGGTGTAAATTTGAGCCAGAGTTTCCCTAATTCCAAGGGACCCTGCGACCTACCTGTATTAGTCATCTCAAGCACCATTTATAATACATACTCCTGGGAACCACCCGGCAGTACTAAATCTGAATTTTCCAGATAAAGCCAAGGAACCTGAACTTTCTCCAAGCCTCTCCCCAGGCCCACCCTCCAACCTGCCCCCAACACTTCTAATGGCAGCCAGAGAGTGGTAATCTCTCCTTCGGGTTCTTTGCAAGTCACCTTGCTGACAAGTGTCCACAGGTTGCAATCAAAGAGGAGATTAATGATGCTCAGAATCTCAAGTAGCAGACGAACCTCAGGGTGAGTGTCAGCTCCACCCCCAGAGCAAAAGGTGAACCCGCAGAGCCCCAAGGTCTCGGGAGAACCTAGTGCCCTTACTGATCAACGTGCTGACGTCACGAGGAGTGACCATAAAAAAGAGCTGAAACACACACAAAAACCACCCCCCAACGAAACACAAGAGAACCTGTGAGGCAAAATGGTCTGCCATTTTCCACAAGGCAGTCTGCATCCTGAACACAGATAAACCCAACGCATAAGAAGACATCATTTTTAAACAGACCCAGAAATACTCAAAAAGTTTCTTTCAAATTTCATCCTCCCGCCCCTCCCCTTCCCACCAGGATTCAACAACACTCCATGATGAGAGCCTGTTCTTAAACAATTTGAAACCGCTAACACCTAAGCACATGTGAGATATCAAAACAAAACACATCCCAATTTGAAGTAGTGATGAAAGGCGGTCGGCATCTGATTCAATCAGACCACATTCAAAGCAGGTGGTTCTGAACATTATTCGAGCAAAACGTGCCAGCTCCCCCCCCGCCCTCCTCAGCAGCAGTACCCTCATCCACGCGTGTACTTTTTCATGACACATGAAGAACCAGAAAGAACGGTTTTGGATCTTCATGTGTGGGTAAAATTTAATCCCTACACTTTGGCTCTCAAAGTATCAAGAGCATCTATTTTACTCAGAAAATGTGCCTTAGAAGAGCAGCAAGTACAAAGAAATATCTAGAAATTACAACATCTCTATGCAGAAGCCTTGGGACATCTTCCCATCAAAGCCACTCAAATTAGGATCTGTGTGATTACTTTGCCTCTCTGGGCAAATATGGATTCAGTTCCTTTAGGGCAGGTTCAAGATTATTTTATGTATATAATATATACACATATATCTTTTAACAAATTTGACTTTAGCCCCGCCCCCCTCCAAAAAATCAATAGGGGCTACAGAGAGGCACATATTTCTGAATGCTATTCTCTTTCTGTTGATGAACTGTGACAGGAGTAATACATTTCATCCTGTTTTATCTCAGCCTCCTCATCTGTGAAATGGGAGTAACAGTATATAGTGTTTGATAGGTTAAATGAGATGATTCGATGCATTACACATAGCAGAATATCACACACACAGAAACGAATAGTACATGCAAGTTTTCTTAAGTAGTATTATTACTAATAAGGACTTGTTAACCTTTCTCTGCCCCCCCCCCAAATAGTTTAGGTACAGTCTGATCTAGAAAGGAGTAAAAAAGAAACTAAATAGTCGTACAAAATATGACAATAATTTGCTGTGTCGTTCTGCCACGTGAGTCACCTCATCAGACACTGCCCTCCGTTTTCTCCATAAGGTCCGAGAAAGGATCCAGAAAGAATCTGGCCCTCCACATAAGAAGGTACTTAGATTCTTCAGTTAAAAAAAAAAATCTCCTTTGGACCACACCAGTATTCTGATGAACATCTCCAGTGTGACAAAGAAATGTTGACATAGGAGATAAGCAGAATGCTATTGAGTTGAGAGAGATTAGAACAGATATCTCAAAAGTATTAATGGAAAGGTTAAGAAAAAGCAGAGAGGGGAAAAAAAAAAGAAGTCTTTCAAAAGATGATTTTCCATTAAACTTCACTTGATTATGGGGGGGGTGGGGAATCCAGGCTATTAGTCTGCTGTGTTGGTTAATAGTTTTCCTTATTTTGAGAAAACAATGAAAACTAATGAGTTACATCCAGCAGCTTTAAAAAAATGAATTACTGTGCATAATTCGGAAGCCCTTCCACCACATGCCTGCATGCAGTCCTTCTTTTCGTCAAGGTTTCAAATTAAGGTTATTATTTACGAGAAAAAGTTGGAGAGACATGAAGAGCTGTAACAATCCCCCCAGACCATCAGTGGGGGAGAGCAGTTACGCTCAGAATGAATGGAAGACAGACTCCAGGCCAAATATTTAAACAGAGGTGCAAAGGATATACACACAGCAATCCGTACGCACCTGTCACTGCAAAATTCAACAGTCACACAATCGAAAGGGCATTTGTGTTCACAAATCAAGTAATTACATCCCTAACTATCCATCTGCATATGCAATTACCCAGTCTGTCGCACAGAAAAGCAGATTTTTGCAGGTGTTCCTTTACCATCTTTCCTTCAAAATCCAGTTGCCCTTTATGTCCCCAAATCTGGGCACATAGCAGTCCTCTAATTGGATCTTCGTGGCACTGCGGTGAAGATCAAGTGTTATGTTTTCACAGCCCGCGTCCACATACAGAAGATTCTGTAATCTAATCAGGCTCCTGCTCCTTATTACCACTTAACTAATGGTTTAATGGGCTCCGTCTACACCTTGGTGTTAAAGGACATGCAATGTGCTTCCTAACTTCTTTGATGCATCTGGCCCTGGTTTTCTCTTGACACATTCTAGTTTTGCTCACGGACTTAACAATCTCAGCATTAAAATTCTCAGATGCCAAGTAAAGTAAAATAAACAGCATGTCAAAAGCAGAAGACAGAGAAAATGAGCATGTGTGTCTGAGGGCAGTGTCTTTAATCAGCTTTGCTGAATTTCGGAATCATTGAAATTCACATTGCAAAGCAGTTTTCTATACTCAGAACTTGTTAAACATTTTGTTCCGATTCATGCAAGTTGTACTTCTGTGCAGTTGTCTTTCAAGGGAGAAATCAATAACCTCTCAGTGCTAGGGGCATCTAGGAACCAGTTCTCCTGTGTGTCAATCTCAGACCTAAATTCATCTCAGACCCAGCTTCGTAGAACCCAAGAGCCGAACAGGATATCAGAAGGCATCAAGTTCAATACTGATCACAGAAATAAGAACCAATATTCAAATAAGTGCAGAGAGGTCCAATATCTCAGAATGTATTTTAGGAATTGTCTCTGGGACCTTCATTTAGGTAACAGTATTTCTAACTTTCAGTTCTTCACTGTTTGAAGTTAATGTTCATGTTCTGCTGTGCACTCTTTCAGATGTCTTCGATTTTCCTGGATGTATAAACAATGGAGTCTATTGACAATAGCAGCAGTCATTCGCTATTCCAGAAAAGTGGAAAGTTGTGGGGTTAAACGTCATGCTTTCTTTCTTCCGGAAGCTTCTAAAGTATTTCTTATCTGTTCTTTTTGACCAATATTATACCCAACCATGAAAACATCATTTTTTATGCCTAAGATCCAGATTATTTTCTGCTTGCTGTGAATTAAACAAAGATGTTCACATAAAAACAAAATCAAAGGTGGTGGGGGCAGATAAGCAGGCCTGGTGTGTGTTCAAGTCCCTGACTTCATGCCTTCACACCAAGGATGAGATGCTGCTGGCTCTGAATTCACACTGTTTGCCCAGCACAGGATCCTTGGAGATGCTGGAACGCCAGGTGTGCCGTGCCTCCCTCGGCAGCCCATACTCACCTCTTCCTACTGTCTGCTTCACTCACGGACATCACATGCTTAGAGTCCAAAGTCAAGTGCATTTTCAAGGTCCTGCTCTAGACCCATTAGTTACCACTGTGACCAAACTGTTAAGAGGGTAGGAGAAGGAGACACGCACACACACACCTTCTCCAAGGAACTGGACAAAAGCCATGAAATGAAGCCAGAACATCTCTGCTGACAGACCTACCAATCTCTCAAAGACAACAGCTATTGTTAAAGCTAGTGTTAAAGTCTTTGAGTTGTTCACTATTGCAAAACGCATTTCCAAAGAAGAATGTTGTTAGCATGAGTAGCACAGCTATCCTAGGAAATTGTCCTAAACAAAGTGAAAGGATTAGTGACTATTTGGAAAACAAGAAACTGGACACCACCACCAGCTAGCAAGGACTGGGGAGAAAAACACTTTGGAATTAAGTGAGCATTTTCTTAAGTTGTTTTCTACAGAATGTTCAACATGGGAGGTATCCCATGAGAAAAGAGCTCTCTGGTCAAAGTAGCTATATCACCCTCTTGAGTGGTTTACAAAATATAATGTAAATTCACTCAAAATAAAATTTCTATTAACAAGGTTTTCAGTTCAGTTCAGTTCAGTCGCTCAGTCGTGTCCGACTCTTTGCGACCCCATGAATCGCAGCACGCCAGGCCTCCCTGTCCATCACCAACTCCCGAAGGTCACTCAGACTCATGTCCATCGAGTCCGTGATGCCATCCAGCCATCTCATCCTCTGTTGTCCCCTTCTCCTCCTGCCCCCAATCCCTCCCAGCATCAGAGTCTTTTCCAGTGAGTCAATTCTTCACATGAGGTGGCCAGAGTACTGGAGTTTCAGCTTTAGCATCATTCCTTCAAAAGAAATCCCAGGGCTGATCTCCTTCAGAATGGACTGGTTGGATCTCCTTGCAGTCCAAGGGACTCTCAAGGTTTTAGAAAATGATAGTCCAAATTATTCGTTCAAAAGGTTAGATTTTTTAAAATTTACCAAGGCTTGATTTGTGACCTAAGATGTGATCTATCCTGGAGAATGTTTCACGTACTTTTGAGAAAAAACTGAAATCTACCGTTTTTGGATGAAATGCCCTATCCAATTGGTCCAATGTATTATTTAAAGCTTGTGTTTCTTTATTAATTTTCTGTCTGAATGATCTCTCCATTGGTGTGAGTGCAGTATTAAAGTCTCCCCACTATTATGACGTTACGGTTGATTTCCCCCTTAGTAGTTGTTAGCATCTGCCTTATGTGTTGAAGTGTCCTTATGCTGGGTACATAAATATTTGTAACTGTCATAACTTCTTCTTGGATTGTTCCCTTGATCATTATGTAGTGCCTTTACTTTCTCTTGTAATGGTCTTTAAGTCTATCTCATACAAGCATTGCTACTCTTACTTTTTTTTGATTTCCGTTTGCACGGACTATCTTTCTCCAGGTCCCCACTTTCAGTCTGTATGTGTCCCTAGGTCTGAGATAGATCTCTCGTAGACAGCATACATAGGGGTCTTTCTTGTTTTTTTATCCATTCAGCTAATCTGTGTATTTTGGTTGGAGGTTTAGCCCATTTACGTTCAAGGTAATTATTGATATGTATGATCCTACTACCATTTACTTTATTGTTTTGGGCTTGTTTTCGTAGGCCTTGGAGTAACTGACATTTTAAATTACTGTTTTGTAAATTATAAAAACTATATTAAAAGCTAATCAATATAATTATAAAGTATAGACTTTAGCATTTAAGTGCCCCCTCCTTGATAATTCTTGAACACAGGAAAATGTGGGAAAATTAATCTATCAATTATATAATGCATACATAATCATACTATTTAATTAAACCATTATAAATTAGTATCCATATCCAAAGACCAAAACTCCTTTGCTTCTACACAAAGGATGTGATAATAATCCATATGAGAAAACCCCACCCCAATCTTGCCTGCAGTTTCTGTGATCTTTTATTAAACTGGTCCCTAATCCAATTTTACCTCCCTAAGTTGTTCATCAGCCCAAGTATAAACAGCTATATACATTTCATATATATATTGAAATAGTGTATCTTGGTGAAACCTAGAAACTCAGACTATTGCCATATTGAACTTCAGATGAGACTTCTTTTGGCAAATGCTTTCCTCATTGTTATAACTCTGCATTCACTCACCTATATTAAAATACTAAATTATATTCTTGACTTCTCTCCTTAGAATTGACAACTGCTGTGTTTTTTGTTGTTTTTTTTTTACTTCTTTGGCCATAACATAGCAATTTATTTAAAATATTTATCATTTATTTTATAAACGAAAAAAAACTGGTCAGGAATATACAACCAGGCAGAAAAAGAAGTAAAATAGTTTTTGCTAATATAGGCTCGTCTCCAACTAATAAAGTAGCCACTAACTGTACATATATTCCATTTAAAGGAGAAAAAAGATACCCTGAATGAAAACCATGGAATCAGATGAAAGGTGGTTTAGATGCACGTAGGGAAAAAATGACCAGTGAGAATAAAGGGCCTTCTCAGCTAAATAGAGTCTTTTGAGATTAGTATTATGATTTAAGTCTACTTCAAAATGGTTTCAGCCTTATTAAAATTACATTAAAACTAGCCCTGATGCATTTGCATTTAAAGGGTTGCCTTACACCGCTTAGGCACCACTGAACTCAGTCCCCATTGATTTTACAGTATTAGGGCACTACAATCAGAGACATTTTTCAGGATAAACGACAATAATACTCTAACAAAAGGGTTTAAGGATACCAGTCATTGGAACATGAATAGGAGAACGGCATTTATTTGCAGAGGAGAACACAGTCACCTGCAACATGAAAACAACACAGAGCAAGCTAGACAAGGGAATGATTATTCTCTCCACGTGATCCTTTCCAGGAGGACAACATTCAATACATTTCACTTGCCTAAGAACATAAATGTTGAAAGGAATACAGAGATAATAAACTATTTTCTTTATTTTAAACTGTCTCAGTTAAAGTTATTAACTTTGATCCTTTTAATCCTATATTAAGAGAAGAGTATCTTATTGCAACATCTATAAAGATCTAAAACAGATTTTTTTTTAAATCTATAGAAAGCAACCCAGCTCAAAGAAGTGAGTGTTGACTTTCTTTCTGAAAGAAAATAAATGCATTCTTCAGCCTGGTTCTTTAATCATCAAGAGCTCAACTACAGGGCTACTGGTTTTATTATTTCAACAATTCAAAACCTGTTTGATTCAGACCATTAATTCATTTAAACCAACAGATGAGTTGCTTCAGTGTGTTTTGCTCCACGTGACTTATCAAAAGCCTGCACTTAAACAAGGGAATTTAAAACCTGAACCGAAGTCCCCAACAGCTTTTACTCCAAAGAAACTAGAAAATACAAGAAGGTATTTGAGGTGCAAAAGTTTGTAAGTTGGTTCATCACTTATTTCTACTTTGAAATGTAGAATAGTTCAATTTTTTAATCTGGTCCTAAGCACACAGTAAATACAAAAGCATTTTGTAAGTTCAAAATGTTACACAAAACTGTTAGGATCATTTCATTATGAGAGAAGCTGAGCAAATAGATTTTATGGGAGTTAATTCTCTTTTACAATATAGTTATTAAACAGAAAATGTCAATGTAAAAATTCCCAGACTGCAAACAAATACAACTTTTAAGAAAAATATCTTCAGCAACAATCAAAATCAGTTGCTAAGATCTCATGCTTTTATTCATTATTTTCAATATCAACATGATCAATATGGCAAATACACATGAAAAGGGCTGACAAAAATGGACAAGCAATCAGGTTAATTTTGTGGAAATAGCAGTATCAAAAAACTGGATTCTGGGCAGCAGTTTTTATAACAGCAAAACAATCCAGACCTAAAAAGAGTCATTTTACACTGCTCCTTTTTTTAATTGTGAAAATAAATGTATATTCATTAAAAATACATATTGTTGGATTTCTGAAGAGCTTGCATTATTTGGGACCTCTATCATGAGGAGGTGGGTGGTGAGGGCTACTTGTTTTTCATTCAAGCAGGAATCGTCTGAGTTTCTCCCTGAGCTTCTCTTTCCCTTGCCTCGGGCACTGAGAGGTATCTGTGTGTCCTTTCTCCAGCTTTGATTCCAGGTTTACAACCACAAGCCTGCCACACGGTAATACACGTTTTTCAGAGAAATAAAACCCAGATTCGGTCAATGTAGAGGGGAGTAACAAAACCACTACAGCCAAAGGCTTTAATGCAAGTCTGAGATGAAAACTAAATGCTCAGAGTTTCCCTACAGCTAACTCTGTTCATGGCTGCCAAGGCAAGAACCTAAATTCAAGTGCTTTATAATTGTTACGAAGTGTGCCAAAGTACAGTGTGTTACAATAAATTATGAAGCTTATCTAAATTATAAAAGTAATTAAACTTTCCTCAGTTACTCATAATTCTGCCCTCCATAAATTTTCTCTTCATTGCATATTCAATAGCTATGTGTTCCAGTTCAACAAACAACAACAACAACAACAAAAAACCCACTAAAAAAAGAAAAAAAGATCTCCTTCCAAGAACGACCATGCACATATAGGCATACAACATATCTAAATTCCAGAAATGCATAAATAATTACTTTCAAGATCTTCAAATCATAGCAAATGTTAATAAAAATATTTATGCTAGAAACAATTCTCTTAGAGCTTTTTTTAAGTTTTGTTTTCCTCTTATTATTATAGACATTTGTTTAAACATGAGTTTTCTCTTCCATCCCAAGATTTTCTCCTACTACATGAAGCCATAAATCTTTGTTAGCATATTACTGTACAATCTGTTACAATAATAACAAAAATAAAGAAAGCAACAGCAATCCAGTTATATGGTCCTTGCCATTTGCAAGGCCTCCTTCTTCATGTGCTCTTGGTGTATAAAATATACAGGGGACCCATCCACTGCTGAAAGGCAGCCTCTAGGATGGAATGCAGTCACTGTTCACAAAGTACATGGGGCCTGTAAAAGTGTTTTGAAAAATAAATCTGCTTAAAGCCACAAGGGAAAGTCTGGAGGGGGAGGTTGGTACCATTTCCTAGTTTAAACTGAAAGGAAAACCCAAAATGGCACCTTGATGATCCTAAGGACAGATCTTTCCTCAAAAGTTTCCCCCACATTCCCAGGAGAAGCAAATCAGCCAAGCAGGTGGGTAAGTGATGAAGGAAACCCTTGTTCTATTATAAATATCTTCAATAATTAGCCGGCATGATGAACAAATTAAGCAGCAGCACATAGGCTGAAGCCCGAATTGGTAAAAAAAAAGTTTCCCAGGATTTATTTTATTTTTTTTTGTTTGGGTACCTGGTTTCTCAATCCTAAATCAGGCACTTCTATTTCAGTATCCATTCCCATTTCACGAAAACATTTATTTTATCAACAGAAAAGGAAATGAGTTTGAATAAGATCTATTTATGCAATTACCATATCTAATAACCAATTATGTGTCCTTACATGAACAGATAAATAATATATGCACATACATTTATCAATCTTGTCTGAGAGGAAAAGAAGAGAGAAGAAATTAAAAGAAGAGCAAACTATTATATACTGCATGCGGTTTTCATTACTTCATATTTGCATAAGGGAGTGCAATATTTGTCTTCAATAAAGCTACAAATTACAAACATTTGCCTTAGATTTTTTTTAAAAAACCAAACTAAAATATCCAAGATATTAACCATATCATTCAACCTGGTGGTTATATCTGTCATAACCATTTACCTTATTTCCCTTATTTAGTAAAATAAAAGGAGGGGAAATATTAAGCATAATGTTACTACACTAGCTATTATTTTAACATTGAACTTAATCGCTTTCTAAAAGCCCACCACACAGTATGAGGTGGAAAGGGGTGAATCCCGAGGCGTCAGTGTGAGAGCAGGGTGAGTCACGGTGCTGAGTGCCCATAACTGAAGCCACGGGAAACTGGAAGAGAAAAAGACACTCTGACATTCACACGAATACCAAATTAATTCATTATGATCAGTGCTACTACAATGAACACAAAATTAATTCATCACAGTGGAATACACAAACCACTACCCACTTGTTATACCTACAGGGGAGACACACGTGGCCACGGGCACCGCCAGCACGTCAGTCACACAAAAGTGCTGCCTTCCCTGGGCGTCTAACAAGATACGTCTGCAAGGAGGCTCTTCACCAGTCATAGTTAATAAAGCAAAAGGTGGAAAAACCTAACTTGCCGATGGTTCCCCTGACCTCAGTGGCTGCGGCCCAGCTCTGA
>SJYQ01006385.1:0-29603 GCA_006410935.1 Redunca redunca
TTCCTTTGTTGATTCACACGTTTTCTCTCCCTCTCTTTCTTGCCTCTTTTCCCTACCCTTTTGCTATTGCCTTCACCTTTTTGTCTATTCCCTGGTTGACCAGAACTCTCACTTTGGAAACAGACTGGTATTCAACAAAAGACTGACTTGATTTCAGTGGGAACACTGGCCACTTGGAGAAGCAGAACACTGGATTTCCTCCCAGCAAGATCTTTTAAGCTCCCCTGGGGCCTGACGACCCTGCTTCACACCTCAGCACACGGCCAAAAACTGTGTTTTTTCACTGTGGTGATCAGCTGATCACCATACAGACTGCTGCTATCATAGACACTCTGTCTTCTCTTTGATATAACAGATAAATAGAAGGAACTTGTATCCATTAAAGCTTGAGATCACATCATCCACAGTATCATTGTTACATAGAAATGTGAAAGTCAGGAGGGACTGAGGAGCTGCATCCTCAGCAAAGCCACCCTTGCTCTCCTTTCACTCTTTTTGGGTCCATTTTCCTTCTACAGCTCTACTTTCCTATTTTCCCTAGGCAGCTGGCATGCACAGAGGTCTGCAACTGCCCTGTCCTGAGGATTCTGTCCCCTGAGGCAGTTGTTCTCAAGGATAGGAGTCGGGGATCATTTCCCCTTTCCTTGTATCTCCCCGTGGGGAATTTTGGCAATGTCTGGAGACATTTTTGGTTGTCGTAGCTGGGATTCGTGTGTGTATGCTAAATCGCTTTAGTTGTATCTGACTGTCTGCAGCCCTGTGGACTGAGGAGCTCCTCTGTCCATGGGATTCTCCAGGTAAGAATAGTGGAGTGGGTTGCCATGTCTTCCTCCAGGGGATCTTCTGAACCTAGGGATCAAACCCACATTTCTTACATCTCCTGCATTGGCAGGGAGGTTCTTTACCACTAGTACCACTTGGGAACTAGCATCTAGAGGGAGGAAGCCAGGTATGCTCCTGAGCATCATAGAGGACACCCCACAGCATTGGGTCACCCAGTTCCCACAGTCAACAGTGCTGAGGCAAAGAGACTCTGTCCTGAGGCAAGGAATAAAAACATAGTGGGTAATCAGAGTAATGCACCTTTGTGCAGAACCTTTGTCATTTTGTGCACTTTCCCATGAGGCAACTTACCTCATTTTGTCCTCACAGTGGCCTGGGAGGTGAGCAGTGAACCCTCATTGGACACTCAAGAACGAGAAGGACATCAGATTACTTTTGATACCGATTTCAGGAGGAAAAGTAGTCAAATAATCTCTATTCCATTCGACCTTGTGGAAGAGTTGCAAAGGGTTTCTTTCCATGAAGATACATCTTCCTAGCTCCTCTATGATTCATCCCCTGCCTCCCTAAGCCAATTTACATCTCGTTGCCTCCTAATGTAGACCATTTACCCTGGTCCAAACTTCCTCCTCTCTTCCTTCCAGACCACATGATCATACTTTTCCAGCACCACATTTATGACCCATCTTTCCAGGACTTTGTGAATCTCCTCCATGGGGACCTGCATATTATTTCTCATATCATTTGAAAAATCCTGATAATTATTTTTCCAGTTTTATTGAGAAACAATTGACATACATCACTGTGCATGTTTAAGGTGTACTGCATAAGGGTTTGATTTACACACACTGGGAAATTATTACCACAATAGGTTTAGTTAACATCCATCATCTCATCGATGATAGATACAAAAAAAAAAGTTCCACCATGTGATGAGAACTCTTAAGGATTAAATCTCTTAAAAACTTTCAAATAGAGGTTTCCTATTTAGAAAGAATCTGCCTTGCAATGCAAGGGACAGCGGTTTGATTCCTGGTCTGGGAAGATCCCACATGCCGCAGAGCAACGAAGCCTGTGTGCCACAGCTACTGAGCCCGCAGCTGCAGCTCCTGAAGACTATGTGCCTAGAGCCCATGCTCCACAGCAAGGGAAGCCACCGAAATGAGAAGCCACACACCGCAACAAAGAGGAGCCCTGACTCACAACGAGAGAGAAGCTCTCATAGCAATGAAGACCCACCACAGCCAAAATATACAATAAATAAATCTGAAACAAACAAACAAAAAAAAGCCCACCTTTCAAATATACCATACATCAGGGCTAACGATAGTCATCACATTATATGATACATCCCTAATACTCACTTATAACTGGAAGTGTGTACCTTTTGGTGATTTAAAAAATACACAAGACAGCTGTGAGTTTCGTGGGCTTCCCTGGTGGCTCAGCTGGTAAAGAATTCGCCGGCAATGTGGGAGACCTGGGTTCAATCCCTGGGGTGGGAAGATCCCCCTGGAGAAGGGAAAGGCTATCCACTCTAGTATTCAGGCCTGGAGAATTCCATGGACTGTATAGTCGATGGGGTCGGAAAGAGTCAGACATGACTGAGTGACTTTCACTTTCACTTTACTGAGGACCAGCGTCCAGGAGACATCCTCTCAGGTAGCTCTGAGGAAGTGTTCTGAGAAGGGAGGGGAAGAGGTCAGTGTATATGTGATTTTGGCAAAAGGGTACATGCATTCAAGCATACATCTCAGTAGAGGGTTACTGCTAGTCATGAGGAACAGATATCTCTGCTAATGATTTCAGTGCTTTTCTAAGTATGGGAAGAAGCCAAAATCCAGGTTCATAAAAAATTTCATCTGGAATATTTCTGTCTAAGGACATGGTTTGCCTCATTCCTGATCTTGGCCCTGAAATCCTTCCAGGGTATACTGTATGTAGGTCAGAGACCAAAGTGACTAATGACTCCATTCCTGCAGAACTGGATTCTGGCCAACACTCTTTTCTTTCTGCTTTTGACCACCTTCCTCTGATTCTGCCTCCTCCACCCCAGTTTTTCACTTCATTTAAAATTACTGCAGTAGTCGCCCCTTATGTGTGGTTTTACTTTCTGTGGTTTCAGTTAACTCAGGCCAGCTGTGGTTCAAAAATATTAAATGAAAAATCCCAGAAATAATCCACAAGTTTTAAATTGTGTACTGTTCTGAAAAGCAAGTTGGGACCCCAAGCCCTCCTGATCTGTCACTCCCAAGAGGTGAATCCTCCTTTTGTTTAACAAATCCCACCCATCAGTCACTTAGTAGCCTCCTGGGTTTTCAGATTGACTATAGTTGTATCACAGTGATTATGCTCTCGAAAGCCTTATTTTACTTAATAATGACCCCAAAGCACACAAGTAGTGATGCTGGCAATTAGGATATTCTCTAACTGTGCCTAATTTAAAAAGTAAACTTTATCTGAGGCATGTGGTTGCGTGCATGCTAGGTCACTTTAGTAGTATCCAACTCTGTGCGACGCTATGGACTCTAGGCCGCCAGGTTCCTTTGTCCATGGGATTCTCCAGGCAAGAAAACTGGAGTGGGTTACCAAGCCCTGCTCCAGGGGATCTCCCCATCCTAGGCATGTATGTTTAGGAAAAATCACAGCATATGTAGAGTTTGATACTATCCTTGAGTTCAGGCATCCACTAGGGGTCTTGGAATGTATCCCCTGAGGGTGAGGTGGGGGGATGATTGTAAGTATTAGCTGAGAGGCCATACTCCGGAGCTTATCAATATCCCATTCTGAATTGTTATTTGGTTATTTGTTAATTGCTATCCATGTACTGAATCTCCCTCCAAAGTGATGTTGGGAGCTGCAGTGACTGAATACCAGTTTTGTCAAAATCTTTGAATATACAAATCCTTTGCCCCTTCTTTTATTTTTTGATAACTTTTATTTATTTATTATCTATTTATTTGTTGGCTGCTCTGGGTCTTCATTGCTCTTGCTCTCTAGTTGCTACAAGCAGGCACAGTTGCTCCTGGCATCTGGGAGTTTAGTTTCCCCACCAGGCACTGAACTCCTGTCCTCTGCGAACTCCTGTCTGTCCCTTGCTTTGGTAGGCAGATTCTTAACCCCTGAACCACCAGGGAAGTCCCTGCCCATTCTTCTTGAGGTGAGACCATTCATTCATTGAGTGGTCGTGACTCCTTATGGCTGAGTCAGATCTTGTATTGGAGATCATACTGTTAATATTTTCATTAAAATTGGCTTTAGGGGAACTTCCCTGGTGGCCCGGAGGTTAAGATTCCATGCTTCCACTGTGGGGGGCGCCAGTTCGACCTCTAGTCAGGGAATTAACATCTTGTGTGTTGCGTGGTGTGACCAAAAAAAAAAGGGCTTTAGAACTGAGAAATCTGATTATTTCCTCTGTACAGTGGAGGGGCAGAGTTCAAATCTTTTGTTCAAAGCCACTTAGTAACTGGAACTTAAGTGAGGGGCAGAGGCAAAGCCGCCATCTTCAGTGATAGTTACTGAGATGACGCAACAATTAAATAACAGTAAAGATAGCACTGCAAAAAGAATTAAGCTTCAAGTTTAAAAAGCCAACCTATGAGAAAAGCCATCAAGCCATTTACATCATAAAAATGTGTTTCATGGTAAAAATGCCATTTTATAAATCTGGTAACGAAACAAAACCGGAGTTTAAAAGTTCAGAACTTTTTCTTTAATTGAAATATAGTTTAATTACAATGTTGTGTTAGTTTCTGCTGCACGGTGAAGTGATTCAGTTATACATGTGTATATATGTGTGTGTATAACTGTGTGGATCAAAATAAACTGTGGAAACTTCTTAAAGAGATGGGAATACCAGATCACCTGACCTGTCTCTTGAGAAACCTGTATGCAGGTCAGGAAGCAACAGTTAGAACTGGACATGGAACAACAGACTGGTTCCAAATAGGAAAAGGAGTCCGTCAAGGCTGTGTATTGTCACCCTGCTTACTTAACTTACATGCAGAGTACATCAGGAGAAATGCTGGGCTGGATGAAGCACAAGCTGGAATCAAGATTACCGGGAGAAATATCAATAACCTCAGATATGCAGATGATACCACCCTTACAGCAGAAAGTGAAGAAGAACTAAAGAGCTTCTTGATGAAAGTGAAAGAGGAGAGTGAAAATATTGGCTTAAAGCTCAACATTCAGAAAACGAAGATCATGGCATCCAGTCCCATCACTTCATGGGAAATAGATGGGGAAACAGTGGAAATAGTGTCAGACTTTATTTTTTTTTTGGCTCCAAGATCACTGTAGCTGGTGACTGCAGCCATGAAATTAAAAGACACTTACTCCCTGGAAGGAAAGTTATGACCAACCTAGATAGCATATTAAAAACCAGAGACATTACTTTGCCAAGAAAGGTCCGTCTAGTCAAGGCTATGATTTTTCCAGTAATCATAGATGGATGTGAGATTTGGACTGTGAAGAAAGCTGAGGGCCGAAGAATTGCTGCTTTTGAACTGTGGTGTTGGAGAAGACTCTTGAGAGTCCATTGGACTGCAAGGAGATCCAACCAGTCCATCCTAAAGGAGATCAGTCCTGGGTGTTCTTTGGAAGGACTGATGTTGAAGCTGAAATTCCAATATTTTGGCCACCTGATGGGAAGAACTGACTCATTGGAAAAGACCCTGATGCTGGGAAGGATTGAAGGCAGNATGATTTTTCCAGTAATCATATATGGATGTGAGAGTTGGACTGTGAAGAAAGCTGAGGGCCGAAGAATTGCTGCTTTTGAACTGTGGTATTGGAGAAGACTCTTGAGAGTCCATTGGACTGCAAGGAGATCCAACCAGTCCATCCTAAAGGAGATCAGTCCTGGGTGTTCTTTGGAAGGACTGATGTTGAAGCTGAAACTCCAATATTTTGGCCACCTGATGGGAAGAACTGACTCATTGGAAAAGACCCTGATGCTGGGAAGGATTGAAGGCAGGAGGAGACGGAGACGACAGAGGATGAGATGGCTGGATGGCATCATTGACTCGATGGGCATGAGTTTAGGTAAACTCCAGGAGCTGGTGATGGACAGGGAGGCCTGGCGTGCTGTGGTTCATGAGGTCGCAAAGAGTCGGACACGACTGAGCAACTGAACTGAACTGATATATACATATATATATATATATACATTCTTTAAAATACAGCTGGTAAAAAATCCACCTGCAATGCGGGAGACGTGGGTTCGATCCCTGGGTCGGGAAGATCTCCTGGAGAAGGGAAAGGCTACCCACTCCGGTATTCTGGCCTAGAGAATTCCATGGACTATAGGGCTTGCAGAGTCGGACACAACTGAGCGACTTTCACTTTCACTTTCTTTTCTTTAAAATACCCCTTTCCATTATGGTTTCTCACAGGATATTGCATATAATCCCCTGTGCTATACAGTAGGACCTTATAGCCCATCGATTCTATATATAATAATAGTTTGCATCTGCTAATCCTAACCTCCCGGTCCATCCCTTCCCCACCTGCTCCGCCTTGGGAACCATCAGTCTGTTCTCTATGTCGGTGTGTCTGTTTTGTAAACAAGTTCATTTGTGTCCTATTTTAGATTCCACACGTAAGTGTGGTATCTGTCTTTCTCTTTCTGACTCACTTTACTTCGTATGATCATCTCTAGGTCCGCCCAGATTGCTGCAAATCCATGCCCTGTGTGTCATGTTATTATTTTCTCAAATATTTTGGCCTGAAGAATTTTTTCGGTCTGAAGGCTTTTCTCACTGAGAGGAGTGCTTTTCAGTCTTTCTGTTGAAATTGCTCTCACATCTCTTCTGACAGAGCTGCAAACATGCTGACAGCCCCCAGATGATCTGATATGGGATCCTTAACAAGTGTGGAGGTGTCCTCCAGACAGGAAGTCCCATGCTTGCTGAGCTCATGGCTTCTGGGTTAGAAATCCAGGTGGGAGTATGTTTGACAGGTCTGCCAGGAGCCACAGGATGACTTTCCTGATCTGGTGGAACAAATCTCACATATTTTACCCATTTGCAGGCATTTAAAAACAAGTTTTGCAAGATTTGTACCTTCCATGTACAATATCTTCAGGTTCGTTGATATTTACTGCAAGAAGAGCTCAGTGGTGTTTATACTGAATTTGGGGTGAGCTCTATGACCTCTGCTGCCATTCCCCGCCCCCCCCGGCCCCAGCTTCTTCCCCTGAGACCCCTGGTTCTGATGACTGACTAATGTTCTTCAAGCTTCAAGCTCCAGGACCTGTTCCTCCCCAAGGTCTTCGGCCAGAGTCATTCTGCTAAATCAACCTGCCACTTCCTTCAAGATTCTGCTCAGGACTCTCTTCTGAGAAACCTTTCCTAAAAACCTGACACCATATGCTGCTTTTTCATCATTAGCCTTCCCCATGCTTTCCCAGGTGGCTCACTGGTTTAAGGAATCCACCTGCCAAGCAGGAGACCTGGGTTTGATCCATGGGTCTGGGAGATCCCCTGGATCCTCCCAGTATTCTTGAATCCTCCAGTATTCTTGCCTGGAAAATCCCATGGACAGAGGAGCCTGAAGGGAGCTGTAAAAGAGTCAGACACGACCTAGCAACTAAACAAGACAACAAAAACAAAATGCCCTTAGTACCATGGAGTTTGACCAATGACTCTACGGCAACAGAAATTTGCATTCACATCACTTTTCTTTTTTCTTAATTTATTTGCCTAAATTTCCAGGACTGAGTTTACTGGATCCAAGTATACAGACATTTTGATGGCTGATAGAATTCATTCATTCAAAAAGTATTTGTTGAGCAGCTTTGGGGTGCTGAAACTTGGCCAGCAGTTGGTGATGAAATAGCAGAATATCAGCCTTCCTGAACATATTACCAGTAGAGGGAGAAGACCATAAGCAAATGGATGGGCAATCATGGAGCTGAGAGCCAGGGAGAGAAACATCACAGAGTAGGAGATCTGGAAGTGCCTGGTGGGGGACGGTGGTGAGGGGGGGGGTTGGGAGTTGCTGTTTTACACAGGGAGATCAGGAGAGGACTCTGTGTTCAGGGGATATTTGAGCAGAGACCTGGAAGAGACCTGTGACAACCTGGAGGCTTGTTCCTCTGAAGTTCTCCATGTTATACATCCCACTGACTTTCTGTGTTACATATGGTTATGTGTATGTTTCAATGCTATTCTCTCAAATCGTCCCACCCTCTCCTTCTCCCACTGAGTCCAAAAGTTGTTCGTGTCTGTCTCCTTCACTGCTCTGCATGTAGGATCATGAGCACCATCTTTCTAGATTCCATATATATATATATATATATAATACGTTAATATGTGTTTATTTGTCTTTCTTATTTCACTCTGTACAATAGGCTGTTGGTTAATCCTCTTGGTTTCTGCCGTAATCAACATGTATCAGCCATACGTATACATATGTCTCTTCCCTCTTGAACCTGCCCCCCTCATTTTCTTTTTAAAGTCTTTTCTTTCTGCTGTGGACTGAAAGCTTGTGTCCCCTTCCCCTACACAACCAAATTCATATGTGGAAGCCTTCATCCCTAATGTGATGGTGTTTGGAGGTGGGGCCTTTGGGAGGTGATCAAGCTTGGATGAGGTCATTCAGGTGCCCCATTATGGGCCTGGTACCCTACTAATGGGATTGAGAGAGTCATTTCCTAGGCAGGTTGATAAGAAGTCCGGGGTCCTTGAGGAAGAGAAAGGGGTCTCGGGCTCTTGAAGTGGAGATAGGGGTCTGGGGTTCTCAAGGAGGAGAAAAGGACAAACTTTTTTTCTCTACGTTCCTTAGTCTTAGTCACATAAAACTGTTTTTTGTTTTTTTCTTTAAGCCCAGAACTGATGATTACACAACAAACCACTCAGTTTAAACTCTGTACTAGTGATTATATAACAACAATGTATACTGCTTAAGGACAGTTTCACCTTAAGTGAATTTGCTCAGTCATGTCTGACTCTTTGTGACTCTGTGGTCTGTAGCCTACCAGGCTCCTCCATCCATGGGATTTTCCAAGCAAGAGTACTGGAGTGGGTTGCCATTTCCCTCTCTAGGGGATCTTCCCTACCCAGGGATAGAACCCAGGTCTCCCACATTGTAGGCAGACGCTTTGCTGTCTGAGCCACTATTTCCGGAGTTCAGCCACATTGAACTCCTGAAAACCTTCTGACTAATCCTGATATCTTAGAATGTATTTTATGGGAGTGGGTCTGGTAGGATTTTTCTATTGTTAAGTTTTAATCCTGTTATCCTAAAATGTAATTGTGGGAGTGGGTCTGGTAAAATTTTTACAACTTTGAGACTTTCTTTTGATTTATTGGAATAACTAATTTAAAAAGTATATAACCACCCCCTACAACAATAGCGAGGGGGAAATTCTCCATCCCCCTTCTGATGTCTATGTCAGAAGCTTCCTTTGTCCCTTTTCACTTTAATAAAACTCTGCTATACAAAAGCTCATGAGTGATCAAGCCTGGTCCCTGGTCCCGAAGTTAAATCTTCTTCCTCGGAGATCAGGAATCTGACACCGTTCACTGTAAGCTATCAAAGGGATCAGAGCTTTCTCTCTGTCTCTCTCGATGCCTTGTGAGGACCAGGAAGAGAGAACTCACCAAGGATCCAGCCATGCTGGCCCCCTGATCTCAGACTTTCAGCCTCCAGAACTCTGAGAGGTGACTGTCTGCTGTTTGAGCCGCCCACTCCTTGGTATTTGTTACTGCAGCTTGAGCTGACCAAGACATTGTCTCCTTTTCCGCCTGCATGACCTCAACTGACCTGTCTTCAGATCTGCTCATGAGCCACACCCAGGGAGTTTTCTTTGCAGTTACTGTACTTTATCGCTCCAGAATTTATATATATATTTTTCTTAAAGATTTTTTTTTGATGTGGACCATTTTAAAGTCTTTATTGAATTGGTTATGTCGACTGAAAAAAAAGATGTACAACTTGAGAGTTGTGAGTGAAGTTTTATTTGGGGCAAAAGGAGGTCTGCAGCCCGGGAGGCAGCATCTCAAATAGCTCTGAGAGACTGCTCCAAAGCGGCAGTGGGGGAAAGTCAATATATGAGGTTTTGGTGAAGGGGGAGTTCAGTACCATGAACCACTCAATTTACAAAAGGTTTTTTTGTGAGTCATGAGGGTCTGATGTCCCCATGAAGGGATTTAGTGCTTCTCTAGATATGAGGAGATGCAAGGATTGAGATCATAAAATCTGTTCCTAAAAACATCCAACTATCTAAAGACCTGTCCCACAAGATTCCCTGGAGCACAGAGGGCCTCACCCCACCCTGAACTCCATCAGGGGGTGTTGAAGGTCAACAGCTATAGCAGCATTGGGTTCAATCTCCGTAGAGGCAGATGGCAAATGGCTTTGTTGTTCAGTAGTTGGCAATGCTCTTGGGAAGTGCCAATTTGTAGTTGACAGTTACAATAATGTTTCTATTTTATATTTTGTTTTTTTTGGCCCCAAGGTAGGTGGAATCTTAGTTCCCACTGGAAGGGAAAGTCTTAACTACTGGACTGCCAGGGAAATCCCTGTATTTGTTTATTTAAAAAAGATTCTCATCTCTTTATCGATATGATCTGTGTGGTGGGACATGGTTCTCATACTGTGTCCTCAGGCATGGCCTCCTTGAGTTCCCTGAATCTATTTAACGTCTGATTTAATGTCTTTCTTTAGTAAGTTCAACATCTGGGCTTAGAGGCAGTTCCTGACTGCTTTTTTCTTGCAGACCATATTTCCTGTGTCTTTACAGGTCTAATAATGTTTTTGTTGCAAACTGGACATAAGAAATCATATGCTGTGCAAACCCTGGGAATCACATGGTCCAGGCTCTGCTGGCAACAGCTGCTGTTTGTTTACAAACTTTCCTGAACTCAATGTGTAAAGTCATTTTCTTTGTCACATGTGGCCACTGGGATTTCAAGAGAACCTGCAGACAGGCGAGTGATGACAGAGTCTGGCAATGGGGCTTTTTTGGGGGAGCAACTTTCCCCAACCCCCACATCTGGGAAAGGGAAGATGGGCCCAGGGCAGGTTAAAATGCTGCAAAGTTCACATTTCTTATAGAGATTCAGTCATTTTTTTTTGTGGGGGGTGGGGGGGATATATTTCCTCAAATGGTTGCAAGCCTTTGGTTAATTTCCAGAGTGTTGAAAAAAATTGCTTTTGATAATTTTCTGTCATTAGCAGCCAGACCTAATTTCAACATTTGCTTGAGACTTACTCTTTTTAGGTCTTCGTCGCTGTGCCTGGGCTTTTTCTAGTTGTGGTGAGTGGGGGTTACTCTATTTGCGGTGCACGGGTTTAGGTGCCCTGCAGCATGTGCAATCTCCCTGGACCAGGGATCAAGCCTGTGTCCCTTACATTGGCAGGCGGACTCTTAACCACAGGACACCAAGGATGTCCCTGAAACTTGTTAGACCCTACGGTCTCCGCCCAGGGCTTCGCCGTCGCAAAGATCACTGAGACGCAGATTCGATGCAAATAGCAAGAGGATTTATTAGGCCGACGCACCGGGGTTCAATCTCCATTCGGGGAGACGAACCCCGAAGAGCTGTTATAGAGCAGTTTATAAGCACAAAAACCACAAACAGGTGCAGCTGGAGTGCAGCTTTTTGATTGGTGGTTGAATCTTAACCTTTTCAGTGATAGGTCTTAATTACTGGCCCGAGACGATTTACTAGCCTTCAATCATATTGTACAGTTATTTTTCAGAAAGATTATTTCTTTGAGTTGTTCGAGACAATCACCTTCCCGGAACAACTCTTGGGGGGTCTCACTCCTAGGACGTAAGGCATGTCTTGTCCTGTACCTTAAATGAAAGGCCTGTCAGGATCAACAAAAGGCCCGAGGATGAATGCCTGTTTCTCTCCTAGGCCCCTGGTAATTTTTAACTCTGGTTCTTATAGTCCCTGGACAGAAGCCCGTGATCTCATTTTCTATGGCAGACTGACCACAGGACAAAAACAGGCCTTGATCAAAAACAAATTTTAGATTAGTTTCCACATTCCCACAAACTCACTTTTATATCGCTTGCATCCAGGTTTGTAAAACTCTTTGCTCATCACTCCCTGGATTCCATCTTTAGTCCAGCTCACCCACTTGCTGTCTGTTGCTCCCTGTCATTTGCCTCTCTGCTGTAAGTCTCGCCTCTCTAGGATGCTGGGCTTTATCCCAAGCCTGTATCACATCCTGGCATTTTCGTTTCCATTTTCAACTGCGGCATGAACACAGGAAGGGGATGTTTTCTCATTATATAATCAGCGTGCTTTCCATGGCTAAATGATTGGTGAATTGACTTGGCTTTGTATTTAGACTTCCAGGTTAGTTTTCTTGATACATCTTTTTTTAAAACTGAAGAACAGACTCAGTGAGCTACCAAATTAATGGGGATATGTGTGTACACAAGTGTGATGATCCTTGAGAAGCCAGAGGGGTGGGGGATGACCGAGCAGAGAAGGAAGGAAAGCAGACAAGAGGGTTCCAGGCTGGCCAGAAAGGCTGGCTTGACTGTTCGCTCCTGTGCCCTGTCTCTGGGGAGGCTCTGTGGACGCGCAGCTGCTGAGAAGCCTCCTTCAGGAGGGAGGCAGGGAGAAATCGCCCTTCCATTTGGTCTCTCGTTATCAGCGTTCCCTTCACAGGGATCAAACCCCCACACTTCTGGGGTCCACCCTGCCCCAGAGGCCCCAGGGGTTGGAGCCTCTCCTGGGATGATTCTGTTAGCCACCCCTTCTCTGGGCAGTCTTATTTCTCTTAGGGAGCCTGTATTTTTTTTTTTTTTAACCAAACTTTTTGTTTTGTAATGGGGTTTAGCCAGTTGACAAGCAACATTGTGATCGTTTCAAGTGAACAGCAGAGGGGGCTTGAGAAAGTCAATTCCTAGGCAGGTTGATAAGAAGTCCAGGGTCCCTGAGGAGGAGAAAAGGGTCTGGAATTCTCAAGGAGGAGGAAAGGACAAACGTCTTTTTTTTTTTCCTCTACATTCCTTAGTCTTAGTCACATAAAACATTTTTTTTCTTTAAGCCTGGAACTGATGATTACACAACAAACAACTCAGTTTAAACTCTGTACTGCTGCTGCTGCTAAGTCTCTGCAGTCGTGTCTGACTCTGTGCGACCCCATAGATGGCAGCCCACCAGGCTCCCTCGTCCCTGGGATTCTCCAGGCAAGAACACTGGAGTGGGTTGCCATTTCCTTCTCCAGTGCATGAAAGTGAAAAGTGAAAGTGAAGTTGCTCAGTCGTGTCTGACTCTTTGCGACCCCATGGACTGCAGCCCACCAGGCTCCTCCATCCATGGGATTTTCCAGGCAAGAGTTCTGGAGTGGGGTGCCATCGCCTTCTCCAAAAAACTCTGTACTAAGGATTATATAAAACAACAAGGTATCCTGCTTGAGGACAGTTTCTCCTTCCTGAAACCCTCCTGGCTAATCCTGTTATCTTAAAATGTAAATTATGGGAGTGGGTTTAGTAAGATCTTTACAACCTTGAGACATTCCTTTGATTTATTGTAATAACCAGTTAAAAAGTATATAATTCCCTTGCTAAGGCTAGGGATGGGGGGCACTCTCCATCCCCCTTCTGATGTCTATGTCTCTCCTTTTTCACTTTAATAAAACTCTGCTACACAAAAGCTCTTGAGTGATCAAGCCTGGTCCCTGGTCCTGAGGTTAAATCTTCTTTGGAGATCATGAATCCGACACCGTTGACCATAAGGTATCAGATTCACCCATACATACTCATGTATCTATTCTCCCCTAAAGCCCCCTCCCACTAGAAAGTCCAGGACAGTAAGGCATTATTTTATTAGTTAGCTGCCTGCACAACCTCTTACCCCCCACCTCTTTTTTTTTNTTTTATCAACTTATTTTGAATAATTCTTTTTGCATTTCCATTGTATTTGGGTTTCTCACTTCAATCTTTAAAAACATATATTTGAGTACTTATAATATTGTTATATCAAAGCTACAAGGCTAGAACAAATTTTAATAACATCTCTCTGCAATTAGATTCTTCAAAGAAAAATCCAGTTGATAATGTGTGTTTAAAGTACTCAAACACTGAACCTGATAAAGAAAACATGTATTATTGCAAAGTATCAGAGAAGTTTAACAACTCTTGGTCTTATGAAGACAGGTTTATTTCCCCTGTAAGATTAAAGAAATGAGATGCTCAAGGCAAATATATTGTGGTATCCGTGTCACCAAGACAGGTGAACTGGAACAGTGGGCGGGAAGAGTATTCCTGGAAATCATCTCTGCACTAGAGTAGTTTCTCATTTCATTTTTCTGATAAAGTTCCTTATGTTTTCACCAATTTTGCCCATATTTCACTCCAAATATGTTTACACATATTAATACATTTAAAGTCTTTATTTGCCCATGACAGTTCTGGATCATCCCTGGGTCTGTTTTTATTGACTGTTTTTTCTCCTATTTATGGATCATATTTCCTATTTTTAATTGACCTGATTGCTGCAATTTGAGTATAATAGAGCAGTGAAAACTGACAGAAATTACAATTTGTTCCCAAGAAGTGCGTGCTCTTTTGTGAATCAAGTATCTTGGACTAGGATCCAGTCTCTACAATGCAATCATTAGTTGAGCCAAATTGGGACTGAACTTGTCACTCTAGTTCATTTAATTCACTACTATTTTAAAATACCTGGAGTGTGGGATCACCCTCGTTCCAGAAGGGCTGTGAGATCCGATACTACAAAATTTCTCCATGTTTCCTGTGTTATCTTCCTGGCCACTGTTGACTCAGTTAGATTCCATGGGAGAGGCCTGGCAGACAGCTGGCACACCAGATTCAGGCCTACACGTCAGCTGGTCAACACGGGTTTCTTCTCTACCCACAGCAGACTTGCCTTTCTCCCATCCAGGCTCCCATACCGACCCCAGCAATGAAAGAAGGGCCCATCCTTCTCTGGATTGTAGTTTATTTGGATGTCTTTGAATCTACAATTCTTCATTGGCACGAAAAAACAAACAGTTTCAAGTTTATGCAGAGCTTTCTCATTCCTGTGCTGTGGTGGTGGTCTTCAATGATCTCTTCCATCTTAACCAGAAGTGGAACCTCTTCATTTCATTTTTGATTTGGTAAAATCTGCTCTTTTATAGGGCTTCCCTTGTGGTTCAGCTGATAAAGAATCTGCCTGCAATGTGGGAGACCTGGGTTCAATCCCTGGGCTAGGAAGATCCCCTGGCGAAGGGAAAGGCTACCTATTCCAGTATTCTGGCCTGGAGAATTCCATAGACGGTATAGTCCATGGGGTCACAAAGAGCTTTTTTATATTTTGTTTCTTTTAAGCCACTATTTGTTTTGTTTATTGCTCTTTATGTCTGTTCTAATTTGCTTTTTCTGAAAAATTTTCCTTGTACTTCTAATCCTGTTCTGTCACCTGTCCTTTCAAATCTTTTATTTCTAAATGTTTCTAGTTATGATTTAAGTTACACTTTATTTTTGGCCACACTGTGCGATGTATGGGACCTCAGTTTCCTGACCAGGGATTGAAACTGGGCCACCCCGTGAAAGCCGAATCCTAACCCCTGCACTGCCGGGAAAGCTCCTAAGTTACGCTATGATAGCATCTATCATTTGCTTAGTTCCTTTTGCCTCATTTAAAACATTAGGTTGCATTTTCATCTGCACTGTGCAGCGTAGGTTTCTGTTTTGCTCTCATTGTCTGTAGGGACAGCATTGTGTTCTCTTCCCCTTGCAATAACTTTTATATTAGAATTGGTCACGGTCCTATTGCGTTTTGTGTTTTGCTTTTAAGTGAAATGAGTTCTTCTGTGTTTCTGGGAGTGAGGGATACTTTGAGACAGGTTTTGTAGCTTCCTGGTTCCAGCACTCCTTCTTCTGATGCTTTTGCCAAGTGACAGAAAATGTTATATTTCCAGAGATCTGACGTTCTGATCCCCTCCCCCACTTTGTTCCTGCACCATCTCTGTTTTCAGCATCCTTTGCTCTTACATCCTCTGTGTGGAGTTTGTCTTGAAAGGAAGCTTGCCGGCACTATTTCTGAGGGCTTCTAGACTGTTCCTTCCTGGTCAGAACGGTGTGCCATTGTCCCCTTGTGGCCCCTGGTGAACTGGGTGCTACTTTTCTCAGCCTGGACCTGTGTGCTTTCTGTGAATACAGGTGAGCAGTATTGTGGTTTTTCTGTCCTCCGTGCTGTTGGAATCCCTTCCTTTCTCTTACATAGGTCTTATAACCACACAGGTCTTGTAGCTGTTTTGATTTACCCTACAGGCTCATTTTGCAAAAATCAGTGGGATGCATGTGTGTGTGTGTGTGTGTGTGTGTGCGCCTCAGTCACTCAGTCATGCATGACTCTTTGTGGCCTCATGTACTGTAGCCCACCTAGTTCCTCTGCCCATGGAATCTTCCAGGCAAGAATATTGGAGTGGGGTGCCGTTTCCTACTCTAGGGGATCTTCTGGATGCAGGGATCAAACCTGCATTTCCTGCATCTCCTGCATTGGCAGGTAGGTCCTTTACCACTAATGCCACTGGCTTCCCTGGTGGCTCAGACGGTAAAGCGTCTGCTGGCAATGGGGGAGACCTGGGTTCAATCCCTGGGTTGGGAAGATCCCCTGGAGAAGGAAATGGCAACCCACTCCAGTCCTCGTGCCTGGAAAATCCCATACCAGCTTCCTCTGGGAGGCTACAGTCCATGGGGTCTCAAAGAGTCAGACACGACTGAGCAACTTCACTAATGCCACATACCTTGTCAATTATTTTGTTGTTGAAGTTCAAGGTGTCTGATTTTTTAAAAAATGACTGATTTACTGCTGACTGCGTTGGATCTTTGCTGCTGCTCCGGCTTTGCTCTAGTTGTGGCGAGCGGGGGCCCCTCTCGTGGCAGAGCGCGGCTCCAGGGCACACGGGCCTCAGTGGTTGCAGCACGTGAGCTCAGCAGCGGCACTCTGGATCGCTGGCTCAGTAAGCCGTGGCGCGCGGGCTGAGTTGCTCTAAGCACGTGGGGTCTTCCTGGATCGGGGATCGACCCATGTCTCTGCACTGGCAGGCAGATCCCTTACTGCTGAGCCGCCAGGAGAGCCCCACAAGGTCTCTGATTTTGATACAGTTGTTGCTTGGTCTGAGTTGATGGGGAAATTTGGAGAGATGAAAACTTTATGCCTCATAATCTCCCCAGAATAAGTGAAAGTGAAGTCACTTAGTTGTGTCTGACACTTCGCGACCCCATGGTCTGTAGCCTACCAGGCTTCTCCATCCATGGAATTTTCCAGGCAAGAGTACTGGAGTGGGGTGGCCATTTCCTTCTCCAGGATACCTTCCCAACCCAGGGATTGAACCTGGGTCTCCTGCCTTGCAGGCAGACACTTTACCGTCTGAGCCATCAGGGAAGCTCAAGTAATCTCCCCAGAATATTGTCATAATTATTTTGAAATGATTCTAAGAGGAAAAAAAAAAGAGTCTACTGATGACTTGCCTCTGACGCCAGTCGACTGGGATATTTCTAGACAGGATGATTCTGTCCCAGTTAGATGGCTAAACAAGGCCATGTCACCGTCTATGACTTTTCATAGAATCCCACAAACCCTGGCCTGATTCCTTCATGCTTTGTATTTTCTCTGCTGTGGGCTGAACTGTGTGCCCCCTAGATTAATACCTATTGACATCCTAACCCGCATGCCTCAGAATGTGACTGTATTTGGAGACAGGATCTTTATTTTATTTTATTTTTTTGAGACAGGATCTTTAAAGAGGTCATTCAGCTTAAATGAGGTTATATGGATGGGCCCTAACCCAACAGGACTGGAGTCCTTATTAGAAGAGGAGATTCAGACACAGAGAAGTACGGAGGGGCCGTGTGAAGACACAGGGAGAAGGTGGCCGTCTACCAGCCAAGGAGAGAGCCCTTCAGAGGAGACCAACGATGCCGACACCTTGATCTCAAACTTCTGGCCTCCAGAACTGAGAATAAGCCTCTGTTTTAAGCCTCTTACTTTGCTATGGCAGCCCTCCCCACCCCCCGTCTCTCTCTCTTTCTCTCTCTCTCACACACACGAATGCACACACTGCTTGTAAGAATCTGACATCTGGAGTCAAAAGACCATGTGTGCGTGCTTAGTTGCTCAGTCATGTCTGACTCTCTGTGACCCCATGGACTATAGACCTCCAGGCTCCTCAGTCCATGGGATTCTCCAGGCAAGAATACTGGAGTGGGTGGCCATTCCTTTCTCCAGGGGGTCTTCCTGACCCAGGGGTTGAATCTGGGTCTTCTGCATTGCAAGTGGCTTCTTTACCATCTGAGCTACCAGGGAAGCCCCTCAAAAGACCATACCAGGGCCTTCTTTTCCCTCTAGACATATAGAAATGGCTCCCTAGACCTTTCATGCCTTAAAAAACTCATTTTGTGGAAAGAAGAAGCTACAATAGTTTTCATTTTATTTTGGGACCTTGGTTCAGGCAGAACTTGGAGGTGACTGACTTTTTGTCTGTTATCTTATGCTCTGTTCCTTTATGGCTGTGCCTACAAGTGTTTAAATTATGCTCAATATGTTCTCTGCATCCTCTCTCTCTCTGTCACCTTCTCTCTCTCTCTTTCACTCTGAAGACGTCCTGAACGGGGTGTACGACAGCAAGAGGGCAAGTGTTGTTGGAAGTGGGAGGTGGCTTCAAGTCTTCCACCTGCTGCTCATGGGTAGGATGCTAACATCTACACCTGACATCTCAGAGTCTTTGCTTTCTCCTCTGCAACTATGAGATGATGCTTCTTCAAGGACACGCCCGAGGGCCACGGGAGACAAAGCTGTCATTTGCTTCCTGGCATGTAATTGATACCAAAGAAATGCTACTTTCTGTTTTTCTTTTTTTTATTCCTCTCCCAACCACAGTTAGCTAGAAAAAAACAATTACGGACCAAAGACAACTTCAGTGAATTGAATATATGTCTAAATGTGTGCAAATTAGCAACGCATTACTCACTGCACTCTTCAATAAGTGCCTTCAGTGGCAGTTCAAAGGGGTGCCGCTTCCCAACTCGGAAAGCACACAGTGAAGCTGTCCCATGAAGAGCTCTCTGACAGTGGTCCTCCCTGCAGAAACAGAGGCTTGTTTCCAGCATGCTCTGTGCATCGCTGTTTATTCAGCAACTGGCAAGCTGGTGTCCCACCTAGTGGTCAGCGGGAGGTAGCCCATTTTGAAAAGAGAAGATATTTCATATGATCTGCTGCTGGGCAGAAACGTGAACGGTCAGTCCCCCCTTTTCTCCCCATTTACAGAGGCCAGGGCAGTGTAACCCAGAGGAGGAAACGGCAACCCACTCCAGTCTTCTTGCCTGGAAAATTCCTTAGACAGAGGAGCCTGGCGGGCTACAGTCCAGGGGGTCGCAAAGAGTCGGACACGACTGAGTGACTGACCGCACATGCACGCTTGGGCAGTGTAAAGCCCACGATGTGAGAAGTCACGGGGTGTGTGTGTGTGTGTGTGTGTGTGTGTGCACGCACTCGCGTGTGCACTGTGGCAATAAAATAGGTACTGCTAGAGAGAAAAAGAGTCATTATATTAAAAGGCATACTGCTGAATGGTTTTCTTAAAATCTGAATGATGTCAAGTATTCAGAAGAGTTCATGACAAACAGCACATTTACCACTCAACTCTAGTGAGTTCCAGTAGTTTTTCATAGTTGCCTCCTGTTTCTTTCAGAAGCAAAGGAAAGTACATGCAGACAAAGCTCCTAGTATATCCTTCCACTATCCCTTTGTTCTCCTGTCCCTCACCCAGGGGGAGCCATCATCTCCAATTTGGTGTTTACCTAGAATGGCATCAGACAAGGTGATGGCACCCCACTCCAGTACTCTTGCCTGGAAACTCCCATGGACGGAGGAGCCTGGTGGGCTGCAGTCCATGGGGTCCCTAAGAGTCGGACACGACTGAGCGACTTCCCTTTCACTTTTCACTTTCATGCACTGGAGAAGGAAATGGCAACCCACTCCAGTGTTCTTGCCTGGAGAATCCCAGGGACGGGGGAGCCTGGAGGGCTGCCGTCTATGGGGTTGCACAGAGTTGGACATGACTGAAGCGACTTAGCAGCAGCAGCGGTAGAATGGCATTTAAAAATTCTATTAACATCCTATATGTGAATCCATATTTTTTGCATGTTTTCAAAATGTATTTTAGTGAGGTTATCCCGTGTATATTTTTTTCCATGACAAACAATGCAACAAACTACCNTTGGAAGTGGGAGGTGGCTTCAAGTCTTCCACCTGCTGCTCACGGGTAGGATGCTAACATCTACACCTGACATCTCAGCGTCTTTGCTTTCTCCTCTGCAACTATGAGATGATGCTTCTTCAAGTTCACGCCGAGGGCCACGGGAGACAAAGCTGTCATTTGCTTCCTGGCATGTAATTGATACCAAAGAAATGCTACTTTCTGTTTTTCTTTTTTTTATTCCTCTCTCAACCATAGTTAGCTAGAAAAAAACAATTACGGACCAAAGACAACTTCAGTGAATTGAATATATGTCTAAATGTGTGCAAATTAGCAACACATTACTCACTGCACTCTTCAATAAGTGCCATCAGTGGCAGTTCAAAGGGGTGCCGCTTCCCAACTCGGAAAGCACACAGTGAAGCTGTCCCATGAAAAGCTCTCTGACGGTGGTCCTCCCTGCAGAAACAGAGGCTTGTTTCCAGCATGCTCTGTGCATCGCTGTTTATTCAGCAACTGGCAAGCTGGTGTCCCACCTAGTGGTCAGCGGGAGGTAGCCCATTTTGAAAAGAAGATATTTCATATGATCTGCTGCTGGGCAGAAACGTGGAGAACGGTCAGTCCCCCCTTTTCTCCCCATTTACAGAGGCCAGGGCAGTGTAACCCAGAGGAGGAAACGGCAACCCACTCCAGTCTTCTTGCCTGGAAAATTTCTTAGACAGAGGAGCCTGGCGGGCTACAGTCCAGGGGATCACAAAGAGTTGGACACGACTGAGTGACTGACCACACATGCATGCTTGGGCAGTGTAAAGCCCACGATGTGAGAAGTGACGGGGTGTGTGTGTGTGCATGCACGCGCGTGTGCACTGTGGCAATAAAATAGGTACTGCTAGAGAGAAAAAGAGTCATTATATTAAAAGGCATACTGCTGAATGGTTTTCTTAAAATCTGAATGATGTCAAGTATTCAGAAGAGTTCATGACAAACAGCACATTTACCACTCAACTCTAGTGAGTTCCAGTAGTTTTTCATAGTTGCCTCCTGTTTCTTTCAGAAGCAAAGGAAAGTACATGCAGACAAAGCTCCCAGTATATCCTTCCATTATCCCTTTGTTCTCCTGTCCCTCACCCAGGGGGAGCCATCATCTCCAATTTGGTGTTTACCTAGAATGGCATCGGACAAGGTGATGGCACCCCACTCCAGTACTCTTGCCTGGAAACTCCCATGGACGGAGGAGCCTGGCAGGCTGCAGTCCTTGGGGTTGCGAAGAGTTGGACACGACTGAGTGCCTTCCCTTTCCCTTTTCACTTTCATGCATTGGAGAAGGAAATGGCAACCCACTCCAGTGTTCTTGCCTGGAGAATCCCAGGGACGGGGGAGCCTGGAGGGCTGCCGTCTATGGGGTTGCACAGAGTTGGACATGACTGAAGCGACTTAGCAGCAGCAGCGGTAGAATGGCATTTAAAAATTCTATTAACATCCTATATGTGAATCCATATTTTTTGCATGTTTTCAAAATGTATTTTAGTGAGGTTATCCCGTGTATATTTTTTTCCATGACAAACAATGCAACAAACTACCCTTGTGCCATTTTCCCTCGGGCACGTCCACATGAATTTTTCTCTTCATTCCCTAGAAACAGCACTGGTGGATTGAACAGGAAGTCTTTTCTTCCAGAGTTATTATAGCAAATTACCCTTCACATACTCATGTATAAATGATCCCATGGGGCTTTATATCTGACATCGTCAGGCTTCTGAATATTTTCCAATTTGATGGCTATAAAATATTTCAGTGTTTTATCTTTCTCTAATTAGTATTTATATTGGGCATCTTTTAAAAAGATTTTACTGAAGTATGGTTGATTTACAGTGTTGTAATTTTAATTTTAATGTCAGCTGTACAGTTGCACATATAAATACTATTTTTCATATTCTTTTCCATTATGGTTTATCACAAGATATTGATAGCACAGGTCTCTGTGCTATACAGTAGGACCTTGTGGTTTTATCCATCTTATATATAATAATTTGCATCTGCTAATCATATCGAGCATCTTTTTATATGTTTCTTGGTCTTGTATTTACTTCTGCAGGATGGGGGCTGGTTTCCAGAAAGACTGCACTGGGATTAGAAGCCTGAAACTTTCAGCCTTGCCCTGCAACCTCTGGGGAGAGAAGATGGGCAGGGGGGTTAAAGTTATGACCAATGACCAGTAACTGAATGATTATACCTGCATGTAATGGAACTTCTATAAAAACTCCTGAGCAATGGGGTTCAGGGAGCTTCCATATTGCTGAACACATCGAGTTGCTGGAGGGTGGCACCCCCAGAGAAGGCAGGTAAGTTCTGTGTCCCACCTCAGATCCCCAGGCTTCTCTGTCATTTGGCCATTGCTCAGTTGTATCCTCTATAATAAGCTGGTGGCTCAGCAGTAAAGAATCTGCATGCCAATGCAGGAGATGCAGGTTAAATCCCTGGGTTGAGAAGGTCCCCCAGAGAAGGAAATGGCTATCCACTCAAGCATTTTTGAACATCTGAAAGTTCATCATCCAAGTACTGCTGAATCCTGGCTTGGAGAATTTTGAGCATTACTTTACTAGCGTGTGAGATGAGTGCAATTGTGAGGTAGTTTGAGCATTCTTCGGCATTGCCTTTCTTTGGGATAGGAATGAAAACTGACTTTTTCCAGTCCTGTGGCCACTGCTGAGTTTTCCAAATTTGCTGGCATATTGAGTGCAGCACTTTCACAGCATCATCTTTCAGGATTTGAAATAGCTCTACTGGAATTCCATCACCTCCACTAGCTTTGTTTGTCGTAATGCTTCCTAAGGCCCACTTGACTTTACATTCCAGGATGTCTGACTCTAGGAGAGTGATCACACCACTGTGATTATCTGGGTCATGAAGATCTTTTTTGTATAGTTATTCTGTGTATTCTTGCCACCTCTTATATCTTCTGCTTCTGTTGGGTCCATACCATTTCTATCCTTTATTGTGTCCATCTTTGCATGAAATGTTTCTTTGGTATCTCGAATTTTCTTGAAGAGATCTCTAGGCTTTCCCATTCTATTGTTTTCCTCTATTTCTTTGCTTTGATCACTTAGAAAGGCTTTCTTCTCTCTCCTTGCTATTCTTTGGAACTCTGTATTCAAATGTGTATATCTTTCCTTTTCTCCTTTGCCTTTTGCTTCTCTTCTTTTCAGAGCTATTTGTAAGGCCTCCTCAGACAACCATTTTGCCTTTTTGCATTTGTTTTTCTTGGGAATGGTCTTGATCCCTGCATCCTGTACAATGTCTCGAACGTCTGTCCATAGTTCTTCAGGCACTCTATCAGATCTAATCCCTTGAATCTGTTTCTCACTTCTACTCCAGATTTCAATGTATAATTTCAATATATACAATATATTCAATATAATTTTGATATATAATTTCAATATACAGATTCACAGTATACATATTCAATGTATAATTTCAATATACATATTTCACTGTATAATCCAGATGTTCAAGCTGGATTTAGAAAAGGCAGAGGAACCAGAGATCAAATTGCCAACATCCACTGGATCATTGAAAAAGCAAGAGAGTTCCAGAAAAACATCTACTTCTGCTTTATTGACTATACCAAAGCCTTAGACTGTGTGGGTCACAACAAAATGTGGAAAATTCTGAGAGAGATGGGAATACCAGACCATCTGACCTGCCTCCTGAGAAATCTGTATGCAGGTCAGGAAGCAACAGTTAGAACTGGACATGGAACAACAGACTGATCCCAAATTGGGAAAGGAATACATCAAGGCTGTATATTGTCACCCTGCTTATTTAACTTCTGTGCAGAGTACATCATGTGGAATGCTGGGCTGGATGAATCACAAGCTGGAATCAAGATTGCCAGGAGAAATATCAATAATCTCAGATATGCAGATGACACCACCCTTATGACAGAAAGTGAAGAGGAACTAAAGAGCCTCTTGATGAAAGTGAAAGTGGAGAGTGAAAAAGTTGGCTTAAAACTCAACATTCAGAAAACTAAGACATTGATATCTGGTTTGCCATCACTTCATGGCAAGTAGATAGGGAAACAATGGAAACAGTAACAGACTTTATTTTTTGGGCTCCAAAATCACTGCAGATGGTGACTGCAGCCATGAAATTAAAAGAGGCTTGCTCCTTGGAAGAAAAGTTATGACCAACCTGGACAACATATTAAAAAGCGGAGACATTACTTTGCCAAGAAAGGTCCATTTAGTCAAGGCTATGGCTTTTCCAGTAGTCATGTATGAATGTGAGAGTTGGACTACAAAGAAAGTTGAGTGCCGAAGAATTGATGCTTTTGGACTGTGGTGTTAGAGAAGCCTCTTGAGAGTCCCTTGGACTGCAAGGAGATCCAAACAGTACATCCTAAAGGACATCAGTCCTGAGTGTTCATTGGAAGGACTGATGCTGAGGCTGAAGCGCCAACACTTTGGCCACCTGATGCAAAGAACTGACTCATTTGAAAAGACCCTGATGCTGGGAAAGATTGAAGGCAGGAGGAGAAGGGGATGACAGAGGATGAGATGGTTGGATGGCATCACTGACTCAATGGACATGAGTTTGAGTCAACTCCAGGAGTTGGTGATGGATAGGGAGGCCTGACGTGTTGCAGTCCATGGGGTCGCAAAGAGTCAGACACGACTGAGCGACTAATCTGAATCTGAACCAGCATTCTTGCCTGGAGAATCCCATGCACAGAGCAGTCTTGCTTGCTACAGGCCAGGGAGTTGCAAAGAATCAGACACAACTTAGTGATTAAACAACAATCAGCGGTAGTAAGGGAAGCAACTTCCTGAAGTTCTGTGAGTTGTGCTAGAGGATTATCAGACCTGCAGAAGGGGTCTCGGGCACCTCTGATTTACAGCCGTTTATCAGAAGACTGGGTGGCCCAGGACTTGTGACTAATTTCTGAAGTGGGGACAGTCTTGAGGGACCAAAGGACCCCTTTCAATGACTCTAGGTAGACAGTGTCAGAATTGAATTGAATTGTTGGCCACCAGCTGGTGTTGGAGAGTTGGACAAGTGGTGCGTTAGAAGACATCACGTATTTAGTGTCAGGAGGAAAAAAAAATCGCTCCGGATATTACCTAATGTAAGTGTGGTGCCAGCCACGGAGGGAGCAGTGAACACATTCATTCATTTATTCCAGGTATTTATCACACAGCTGCTTCATACCGGACATTGTTGCAAGCACTTGGGTGGTGACCAGAGTAAATACAGTGTAAAAATACAGTGTAAAAAGTCCCTGCCCACGTGCAGTTGGATTCTAAGAGGGAGCAAAGAAAGAAGACGGAAGCATGTGGCAGATCAGAAAGTGTGTTAGTTTGTGAGGGCTGCTTTGGCCAATACACAGACTGGGTGCCTTAAACAACAGGACCGTGCCACCTCTCTCTGCTGGAGGCCGGAGGTCTGACATCAGTACCGACAGGGTCGGTTCTTCCTGAGGCCGTGAAGGGGAATCTCTTCCAGGCCTCTTTCCTGGACTTGTGGATGTTATCTTCTTTCACTGCCTTCACGTCCACTTTCCTTTGTGTGTGTCTGCCTCTGTGTCTAAATGTTCCTTTTCACAAGGACACAGTCATATGGGTCGTTTTGTTAGTCGCTCAGTCGTGTCCCACTCTTTGGGACCCCATGGACTGTAGCCCACCAGGCTCCTCTGTCCCTGGGATTCTCTAGGCAAGAACGCTGGAGTGGGTCGCCGTTCCTTTCTCTGGGGGGTCTTCCTGACCCAGGGGTTGAATCCAGGTCTCCTGCGCTGTGGGTGGATTCTTTACTGTCTGAGCCGCTAGGGAAGCCCCCATGTGGTGTTTGGACCGCCACCCCCGCAACAATGGTCTCATTTTCACTTGATTCCTTCTGTGAAGTCTCTATCACCAAATAAGGTTCTGAGTAAATGGGGGTTAGGATTCAGCATATCTGGGGGGTAGGAGACAGTTCAGTCTGTAATAGGTAGACCCTGTAGCATACAGAGGGCAGGAGTGGGTAGTTTGTACACAGAGAGCAGCCAGGAAGGCTTCCCTTAGAAGGTGAGGTCTGAGCAGACCTGAAAGATATGAGGGAACAAGTCCTACACGTGTTGGCTGCTGGGGAAGAGCTGCCCAGACTCGTGGGAGACCGTAGGGAGGAGCAGCAAGCAAGCACGTGGGGCCAGGATGGAGCCTGGGGGCCAGGGCGGCGTCTGCTCCTGGATGCCGGACTGTATCAGTTTCCTGAGGCTGCTGTAACCAAAGATCACAAGCTGGGTGGCTTAAAGCGTCAGAAATGTGTCCTCTTACCGTTTTGGAGACCAGAAGTGTGAAATCAAGGTCTTACCAGGGCCACGGTTGGTCCCTTACTGGTTGCCAGCCATTCTGGGCATTTCTTGTCTTCCAGCAGCATAATTCTAGTTGCTGCCCTCCGCCACCCGTCCACACCCCGTTGTCTCACAAGCATCGTCCCTCTGTGTGGGTTGTCACTTGATGTCCTGCTGGTGCATTCCTATGGGCCCCTGCCTCTGTGTCCCTTTTCTTCTTATAAAGACTCCAGTCATTAGATCAAGAGCCTAGCCTACTCCAGTAGGACTTTAAGTTTATCTTCAAAAACCCTATTTATATATAAGGTCACATTCACAGGTACCCGTAGGCTAAGACCTCCATGTACCTTTCAGGGAACACAAGGAGACCCACACAGGGACCTTGCTCTTACTGCGTGTGAGGTGGGGTCACCAGGCAGTGGGCTTCCCGTGTGTCTGATTCCTTGCTCCGAGCTCTTGGACACACAGAGGCAGCTGCACAGGGTAGAGCATCCTTGCCTGCTTTCAGAAAAGCTTGGATAAGCTTCTAAAGGTAAATGCACAGGGTAGCAGAATAGTTACAAAAGAAAAGAAACATTTCTGAGGAAAAGACTGAGAAATAACTCTGTCCTGGCCCCAGGGAAGCATCGAAGACTGCGTCCACTGGCAGCAAAGGTAAAAGGGAGAAATTAGTTGAGCTCCATAAATGACTTGTTTTCAAAACAAAACAGAAAACCCAGAGGTTAGCATGATGACATGGAGGAGGCAATGGCAACCCATGCCTGTAGAATCCCAGGGACACGGGAGCCTGTTGGGCTGCCGTCTATGGGGTCACACAGAGTAAGACACGACTGAAGTGACTTAGCAGCAGGTGCAGCAGCAGTGTGATGACAAAGGTCTGCAGCTACTGCTTGGCAAAGTCGGAGGAACCTCCCCAGCGTGTTTCCTGTCCTGACCCGTTCTCAGCCTGGCCTGGAAGCCAGCATCCTGGGGATCAGCCGAGGATGCAGGGTCCATTCAGCATCGCGTTGTCTCTGAATCCAAGGATGGTTTTCTCTGTGGAGGGTTGAAACCCCATGCTTCCCAGTGCTTCAGTTGAATGCAGCGTTTGCATTTGGAAGTCTGAGAGGGAGGGATGATGCTGAACTGACCTCAAATCGCCCTTAGACTGGGCCACACCAGTTGCGTGATCTCCGCGTTCCGAGTCACCCCAGCTCCTGCCTCTTCTTCCCCTCCCAGGTCCTGGTGAGGCCTTGCTCAGTCCCTCCATCACTTTTTATCCTTCCTCCAGCCGCGTTCCAGTGGCCCTTTTCTGGATGAACAGCCTTGCTCAGCCTCCCGGACTCCTCGGCTCTGAGAAGAATCTTCCCAAAATGCAGCACAGGCAGGTCAGCCCTTTGTTAGGCACTGTCAGTGGCCCTAGCCCCTCAGCCCGAGCTCGGAGAGCAAGTGGAGGGTGGAGTCCCGCAGCCCTGCACCCCCATCCTGCCCCATACTGATGCTCTGTGATCCTCAGGGTAAATGAGCCGAGCTGGCTTACTTAGGGTGTCACCAGGGCAGGGATCCTGCTGACTCAACTCGATAACATCGGGTGAAGCTGTCAGGGTGTCTTGGGGGCTCTGCTGCCCCCCTCCCTTTTCGTGCCGACACCACAGTGCAAAGCTCTGGGGTGCAGTCTTAGGTCTTCCGCTTTTGGTTTCTTAGGGAGTGCACCGCCAGGCACTAGTCACAGTGTGGTATGTTGCAAGGATCTGTGCTGTTGGGTAAGATGGTAAAGCATCCTCCTGCAATGCGGGAGACCCGGGTTCGATCCCTGGGTCGAGAAGATCCTCAGGAGAAAGAAATGGCAATCCACTCCAGTACCCTTGCCTGGAAAATTCCGTGGATGGAGGAGCCTGGTAGGCTACGGTCCATGGGGTCGCAAAGAGCTGGACACGACTGAGAGACTTCACTTTCACTTTCAATCTGGATCTAACTCAGTGATGAAACGGTGAGGCCTCCAGTTCTCAGCTGCATGGGGTCTCACGCTCTATCCGCGCAGAGGTAGGGCCCCCCTCTCTGAAAAGAGAATTCTTCTAGGAAGTAGAAGTTGCTTCTTTTTTTTTTTCTATTAGATTTTCCATTTTTTCACCTAATATGCATAATCTTCTTACTTTAGGTGCTGAATTAGCTCACATGAGAGCAACTTTATGGAAGACATGATGGCATTTAATTATGCCCCAAATATTTGTCTCAGGGTGGTAAGAAGCTCAACGGGTTGCTAATGAAATAATTAGAAGTGGCTGCTTCAGTTTCCTCCATCTTAATAATGGGGACATTCCTAATTAGGGGTGACAGATGAGGCATCCAGCCATTCTGACGGCCCTCCCAAATGGAAACAAGCATTTTATGGACAGATTATTGCCATTTAGTGCTGGGAGCCAGCGTGAGGAACTCCGCCCATGGCAAAGGTCATGAGGAAGGAGGCTTGGCATACGCAAAGGCGTGATCAAGCCTCAGGAAACCCCTTGTTCCCGAGCATCTATCCCCAAAACCAGAGTCTATCTACTTTACTGTTTCATGCTCTCACCTACACCTCTGACTTTATGGGGGGCTGTTCCCCACCGGTTCTCTCGGAGAAGGAGTTAACGTGCAGCTCCAAGTCAATAAAAATTCCTGGGCATGACAAGAGTGTTTCAACTTACAGACTTCTCTGAAGGTTATCTAGCCCACCTGTATAGGTTCGTCTGGCCACATGTGATTGTTTACAACCTCCCAACCTGAGAGGCACAAGATGTTTTAGACTTACTAAAGGCAAATTCTTTTGGGAAGTTAGAAATTATTAGTATGGTGGGTTGGTTAGGAATTATATTGGTGAAGGGTTTTTCATTTGTTGTGCCAATAATTGCTGCTAATTCCCTGCCCTGGGTGTGACAAGGGTGTCTCAGGTCAAACCTCTCTGCTGACAGACTAGCTTGTGTGACAGGATTATCCATACTCCTGCCACTACACACATGATTGTCTACTACCAGTTCAGTTCAGTTAAGTTGCTCAGTCGTGTCCGACTCTTTGCAACCCCATGAATTGCAGCACGCCAGGCCTCCCTGTCCATCACCAACTCCCGGAGTTCACTCAGACTCACGTCCATCGAGTCCGTGATGCCATCCAGTCATCTCATCCTCTGTCATCCCCTTCTCCTCCTGCCCCCAATCCCTCCCAGCATCAAACTCTTTTCCAGTGAGTCAACTCTTTGCATGAGGTGGCCAAAGTACTGGAGTTTCAGCTTCAGCATCATTCCTTCCAAAGAACACCCAGGACTGATCTCCTTTAGAATGGACTGGTTGGATCTCCTTGC
>SJYQ01006385.1:31331-135967 GCA_006410935.1 Redunca redunca
ACTGAACTGAACAGAACTGAACTGTACTTGGAATATAGAAAAGGAAATATAGTAGTTTTTAAGGTTAGCAATACTAGACTTTTTGAGTTAATGAATTTTCTCTTTTGTAATAGATCACTGTACTTTGTTGTAAATCACTGTGTCTTTTCTATGTAAAAATGTAACTTTATCACTATCTTAGACTAAATAGATCTTAAGGGGAACATTGGTGAAAGGATTTTCATTTGTTGGGCTGATGTTTGCTGCTGAATCTCCATATTCCCTGCCCTTATAATGAATATAACTAACATATAGGAGAAATAAGTATTAGCCTTTAAGATTAATCATGTTAACCTTGGATTAAATAAATTCCTTTCTTGATTGTAACTCACTAAACCCTCACCCTATAGGAATACAACTTTATTTGGAGGGTGGTGCCTGGTTTAAGAAAAAACACCCTTGGAAAAATAAGTTTGTTGGTTATCAGAAAGGGTCGTAAAATGTCAGCAGGTCTCATGGCCAGAAGATGATGTAAAACCCCTAAGACCTTTTTTATACATTTATGTGAAGCACCTGATTTTGATAAGGGTCAGGTCTGCTGACCCCCACGTGACTCTGTATTCATCCCTATGTATAAAAAAATGTATATAAGCAAACCTAAAAAATAAACAAAGGGGATTAGTTTCCAGAAAGACGGATTCCCCCATGTTGCTTCTTTCTTGCTCTCCGTTTTTCTGGCTGAATTCCTATCTGGAGCGTGGGTGCTCACCATGTCTACTTACTTGCCCCGGTTTTCAAGCCCACGTGAGAAGGAGCCCAAGGAGGGGTACCTTCCGATATTCAAGTGGCACCGGTGGCCCAATGTAGATGGTGCAAATTCCTTGTCTTGGAATTTTATAGGTATCCCACGTAAACCAAGTTGTTCAGCCTCTTTTTGTCTTCTACTATTTTCTGGCCGAATTCCCATCTGGTGCATGGGTACACCAAGCCTGCTAGTTTTGCCTGGGCTTCTAAGATCAGACCAGGAGGGCCTCAGTGCCTCCTCTCCATCAGGAGAACGGGAAGACGTCTGAGGCCTACGTAGGTGGTGATTGGTATTCCACGCAAACCAAGTTATTCAGCCTCTTTTTCTCTGCTAATTTTCTAATCCCTCTCTATCTGTAATTAAATAAGTTATTTCCAAGGACTCCGACTCCATCCCCACCTTCGAATCACCCTGGATCCACCGGGGCTGGACCCTGGCAATTTAGGCCTTCAGAGCTTCCAGAAATTTCTGTTAGCTTTAGGACTGTGGGTGCATGGACATCGAGGGATCTGAACACACATTGGGAGGACAGCCTGGGTTCTTTGTGTGAGTGTGAGTGCTGACTCTGAGGGTAGACTAGCTTCTTGGCTCCCCTTCTTGCTGTTAATAGCCATGAAGCCAGGGCAGGTTCCTGATATGTTCTGAGCCTCAGTTGCCTCATCTCTAAAATGGGGATAATTAAATCTTGCTCATCAGGGGTTGTGGGGAATTTCATGAGTTAACGCGTGTTAAGCACTTAGCCCAAGGCCCAGTATTTGGAGGCCAAGAAGGTAAGATTCTTACTCTGGGATCAGGTGCCCACAAGCAGGACTTCCTGTGTTGACCACAGTCAGGTGGGCAGCCTGCTTTGCTTTGTCCCAATTCTTTTTTTGAAGGATGGATGCGCAACGGGCTTAAGACTTTAGATTTAGAGGAAGTTGCTTGTGCTGAGCAATTCCTCCAGGAGACTGACATTACAGTCTAGAAAGTCAAGATGGTCGGGTGGGGGTGGGTTGGCTTTCCCCTTAACCACATCCTGGGAGGGACTGTTTCGGCTCTGGGGAGGTGTTCCCAAGCTTTTCAGGGTCAGGAAAGTGAAGTTGTATTTGGGGCGTCTTCCCTCTCTACACAGTGCAGCGCCAAGGTTGGCCCCGGTTGCGGGGCGGCACCAGGGAGAGCCAGGGAGACAGCACAAGGCACGGTTAGACTCGGTCTAGGTCAGGCGAGGAGGGTGGAAGGATGGGCCATGAAATAGCCACGAGTCACTCCTCTGTCCCTTCTCTGGGGTTCTCCGCTCAGCTTCTCTTGAGTGGACCAGTAGGGAACTTGGATTTTTCCATTGCAGCAACTTGAAAGGGAACTGATGATTTCTTTCTTGACTGTACTTGTTGAATCCTGGTGTGATCCAGGCACTGAGCTAAGCTTTCTCTCACCTTCCATCCTGACAAGACCACTCAAGATAGGTCCTGGTGAGGGTGCCGAGGCTCAGAGAGGTTGAGTGACTTGCCGTGAGATGCAGAGTGTGGCAGACTTGCACCTCCCTGCCCCGGAGCCCAGAGCAGCTGCATGTAACCTCCGTGCTGCTGTGTCTTCCAGGGCTTAACACAGAACAGCACCATCCTGGGTGTGAGCCCTTGTGCACAGAAGTGGTGTTGGTGAAAGTGAAAGTCGCTCAGTAGTGTCCAATTCTTGGCGACCCTATGGACTATACAGTCCATGGAATTCTTCAGGCCAGAACACTGGACTGGGTAGCCTTTCCTTTTCTCCAGGGGATCTTCCCGACCCAGGGATCGAACCCAGGTCTCCTGCATTGCAGGTGGATTCTTTACCAGCTGAGCCACAAGGGTTTGGTGAACCGATGGGGAAAGGTCTGGGTCCTGCTTCTGACTGCCGCTGCTGGAAAGGGAACATTCAACCATCCACATGTCCTTATGGCCTGAGGGATGGGACTCGGTCCTTCTGATACAAGTCCTTACAATGCTGGGTCTCCATGTGCTAGCGGATTTCAGGGAAAAGGAAGCCATGTATGGCTAGATGGAGTCAGGGATGCATCAGTGCCCTCTGACAAGCAGTAGGTCTCACGGTGTGTTTCCAGACCCATCTGGGCTTTATACTCTCCCCAGGTGAGTCCTGGTCCAGCCCCCAGGTGAGCCTTGGTCCTGCCCCCAGGTGAGCCTTGGTCCTGCCCCCAGGTGAGTCCTGGTCCCCCAGGTGAGCCCTGGTCCTGCCCCCAGGTGAGTCTTGGTCCCCCAGGTGATTCCTGGTCCCTCAGATGAGTCCTGGTCCAGCCCCCAGGTGAGCCTTGGTCCCCCAGGTGAGTCCTGGTCCCCCAGGTGAGCCCTGGTCCTGCCCCCAAGTGAGCTTGGTCCCTCAGGTGAGTCCTGGTCCAGCCCCCAGGTGAGCTTTGGTTCTGCCCCCAGGTGAGCCCTGGTCCTGCCCCCAGGTGAGTCTTGGTTCCCCAGGTGAATCCTGGTCCTGCCCCCAGGTGAGCCCTGGTGCTTACCTGGTGGAGCCCTGGTCCTGCCCCTTGAACAGCCCACAGAAATGTGTGCAAGCCTAGCGTGTCCTGAGCCACTGAAGCAGGTGACGTGGCCCAGCAGTCATGCACAACCTGCCCTGGCTCTGGTGTCCAGGGTCACGAGGTCTGGACACCTTTGTCTTCCTCGTAGTGGAGCCGCGCCCCTTGCCCTCCTTCCTGCTGGGTGTGAAGACCTCCTGAAGGACCCCAGACCCCTTTCTCCCTTGTGGGGTCCCAAGACATCTGTGGATGAGAAGAGGAGATTGCTTTTTACAGAGACCCCTCCTAAGCCTGTGCTCTGGCTTCCTGCAGACAGACCGTGAGCCCTGGCAGATGGATCGCAGCCAGAAGGGAAGGCAAAACGAATCTCAACACTGTTTCTGTTTGGTCCCTCAGTCGTGTCCAACTTTGTGACCCCATGGACTGCAGCACGCCAGGCTTCCCTGTCCTTCACTATCTCCCAGAGTTGGCTCAAACTCATGTTCATTGAGCCAGTGTTGCCATCCAACCATCTCATCCTCTGTCATCCCCTTCTCCTGCCTTCAGTCTTGCCCAGCATCAGGGTCTTTTCAAATGAGTCAACTCTTGGCATCAGGTGGCCAAAGTATTGGAGCTTCAGCTTCAGCATCAGTCCTTCCAATAGACATTCAGGACTGATCTCCTTTAGGATGGAATGGTTGGATCTCCTTGCAGTCCAAGGGATGCTCCAGAGTCTCCTCCAGCACCACAGTTTGAAAGCATCAGTTCTTCGGTGCTCAATCTTCTTTATGATCCAACTCTCACATCCGCACATGACTACTGGAACAACCATAGCTTGACTATACAGACCTTTGTTGGCAGAGTGATATCTTTGCTTTTTAATACACTGTCTGGGTTTGTCATAGCTTTGTCAACACTGTGTATTTTCTGTTTTTAAAAATGCGTCAGAAAAGCATAACTAAATACAGATCCAGGCAGGAAGAGCCAACGCCCCTTTTCTGGCGCACTTCCATTGTTCCACTTCGGAGTGTGGTTGACCTTTGCAGTCATCTCATTATCTCCTTGAAGGATGACAGCCTGCAAGGTTTAGCACCGTGTATCTGCTGAATGGTGGAGGCTACCGAGGACTCTACAAGTGGTTTATGTTTTGACTGTGTTCCAAGTTATGCAAGTCATGCAAGTCATGCCCTCTGGTGGATAACGGCAGGTCCCCGAATCCTTTGTCCCCAGTCCCTTCTGCTTCCCTGCTGCCCTCTCCTGTTCACGGGGAAACTCTACCTGGAATGTCCTTTTTCCCCAGTGGCCACTGGGAATTCCCATGTGGGTTTCAGCCCCTGCTTTCTTCTCAATGCCCTCTGCTTTGGGGACAGTTAGCCTGGACAGTAGAGAAGAGCCTTCTCCCCCAAAGTCTGACAGTTTGGGTTTGACCCTGGCATAACCTCCAAAAAACCTCTAAGGGGCAGGTTGGAAGGCAACCTCTAACCTCAGTGCTCCCGTCTTCTTGCTGTTCCACGGGGTACCAGAAGCTACCACCCACCTGGTTGTTGTGGGTGGAAGAGAGGTCACGTGCTCTTTGGTTATTTCCCTATGAAGCTTGCAAACGGTGTCTGTCATATGGAAAACTCCCAAGGGGAATTGTCTTTGTCCTGATGCCTTTGGGACTCTCCTGCAGAATCTTCTTGATGGAGCCCAGACACGGATCGAATCACTCCTGTTCAGACTGGAGAATCATGACCTTGGGGGTCTCCTGAGAGCAGGGAAAACACAAATGGTTCTGGACCTGACGGCGTGGCCGCCTTTCTGTGTGTGGGTGCTTCTCTTTCTGGATTTCCCTCCCTTCGCTGACTGGACACACGGGGGTTTGGGCTTGGTATTCAGTTCCCAGAGGCGGCTGGAACAATTCATCACAGATGGGGTGGTTAAAACACAGACCTATATTTTTAAATTTTTTCCACATTGCACAGCATGCAAGATCTTAGTCCCCTGATCAGGGATTGAACCTGTGCCCCTGCTGCGGAAGGGCAGAGTCTTAACGACTGGACCACCCAGGAAGTTCTAACAGGCCTGTTCAGTTCAGTCACTCAGTCGTGTCCGACTCTTTGCGACCCCATGAATCGCAGCACGCCAGGCCTCCCTGTCCGTCACCAACTCCCGGAGTCCACTCAGACTCACGTCCATCGAGTCGGCGATGCCATCCAGCCATCTCATCCTCTGTCATCCCCCTCTCCTCCCGCCCCCAATCCCTCCCAGCATCAGAGTCCTTTCCAGTGAGCCAACTCTTTGCATGAGGTGGCCAAAGTACTGGAGTTTCAGCTTTAGCATCAGTCCTTCCAATGAACACCCAGGACTGATCTCCTTTAGAATGCACTGGTTGGATCTCCTTGCAGTCCAAGGCTCTCTCAACAGTCTTCTCCAACACCACAGTTCAAAAGCATCAATTCTTTGGCGCTCAGCTTTCTTCACAGTCCAACTCTCACATCCATACATGACCACTGGAAAAACCATAGCCTTGACTAGACGGACCTTTGTGGGGGTAATAAGTGGGCCTCACATCTTAGGAGCAAAACTGAGGAGAATGGGATCTGATTTTAAACTCTAGTTTTCCTTCTTACTACCTGTGTAATCTTGGGCATCTTGCTGTTGTTGTTTAGCCGCTAAGTCCTGCCAAACTCCTTGTGACCCCATGCACTGCAGCCCACAAGGCCCCCCTGCCCTTGGGATTTCCAGGCAAAATACTAGAGTGGCTTGCCATTTCCTTCTCCAGGGGATATGCCCAACACAGGGATTGAACCCACATCTTCTACACTGCCAGGCAGATTCTTTACCAATGAGCCATCGAGGAAGTCCCTTGGATATATTATCTTAACTTAAATGCATGACTGGGAAAATGAGAATGATAATTATTGAAGTATGTATTTGCTAGAGTCGGGGCATCCCAGGTGGTGCTCGTGGTAAAAAAATTCATCTGCAATGCAGAAGACTTGGGTTGGATCCCTTGGTGGGGAAGATCTTCTAAAGGAGGGCATGGCTGTTCTCATCTGGAGGACCCCATGGACAGAGGAGACTGGAGGGCTACTGTCCGTATACTCACAGAGTCAGACATGACTGAAGCAACAGCATCCAAGCACGCGCATTTGGTAGTATTATTGTGAGGCTAAGATGGGTTTCATATATGAAGCACCCAGAACAGTGCTTGGCACATGAGTATTTAGTAAATGTTAGCTATTGTACTATCTCTCTATTTTGGAGCCAGAAGTCCAACATCAGAGTCTTGACAATCCTGGGCACCCTCTGGAGGCTCTGGGGTAGGAGGCTCCTTGCCTCTTCCAGCCTCTGGTGGCTCCCGGCATTCCTTGGCTTGTGGCAACATCCCTCCAACCTGTTTCTGTCTTCCCTTGGCCTTGGCCTCTGAGTCTGTCTTTTCCTCTTCATAGAAAGGCACTAGCCATTGCATTGAGGGTCTACCCCGTGATCTCGTTTTTTGAAATAGGATACTTTATTTATTTATCCGTGGCTGCACTGGGTCTCCATGGCTCTGTGAGGGCTCTCTCTAGCTGCTGTGAATGGGCTTCTCTTGGTGGTGGCTTCTCTTGTTGCAGAGCATGGGCCCCAGATGGCAGGCTCAGTAGCTGTCACTTGTGGGCTGGAGAGCACAGGCTCAATAGTTGCGGAGCACAGATTCAGTTGTTCCTCGGCACCTGGGATCTCCCCGCACCAGGGACTGAACTGCTATCCTCTGCATTGGCAGGCAGACCAGGGAAGGCCTCTATAATCTCCTCTTGCATGCACGCTAAGTCGCTTCAGTCGTGTCCGACTCTGCGACCCTATGGATTGTATAGCTCTTCAGGCTCCTCTGTCCATAGGGATCCTCCAGGCAAGAATGCTGGAGTGGGTAGTCATTTCCTTCTCCAGATCTTCCTGACCCGGGGATTGAACCCATGTCTCTTATGTCCCCTGAAGTGGCAGGCAGATTTTTTTTTTTCTTTACCACTGGTACCACCTGGAAAGAATGATCTTATCTTAATTTAACTAATTATGTCTGCAAAGACTCTATTTCCAAACAAGGGTCACATTCTGAGTTTCCAGGTGGACATGACTTTCTGGGAAGCTTGATCCAATCTACTACAGGTGTTAACTGCGGGGTCAGCAAGGGATGAGCACACACTCATGCCTGCGTGGCCTGGAAGCTCTTTCATCCAGGCCCCCAAACAGACTGACTAGACTGGAGAATTTTCCTCTGCTTTCTTCCCCCAGGGTCCACGGCAGCTCAGAATTTCCCTGCCCTCCGCTGGCATTTCCCTGACTTCTTGCAGACTCGTCTTTCTACATCTTCCTTTTCCCCCCTGTCATCTCAAGTACCCTACGATGAAACCCAAGCCACGTCTGAGTGCTGTAGCTCCCGAGAGGGTAAATAATTTTTTTTTAAATGCTAGAATGTTTAAAAGCAAAACATTTTGAATTTGAAAACAGCATAGAGATAACCGCAATCCATAAATCAAGGAATTGGTGGGGCTCCAAAAATGCTCAAGCCAAAGTCTTTCTGTTCTTCCCCCTTTCAGCTCTGTTGTCTGTTTGCATGCCCTCTTGGGCTTTGTGGGGGGATTTCATTCTGCTGGGTTTGTGCACACAGAACAGACCTCCAGGCCTTGGCAGCCCTTAGGGAGCAGGACCTGCAGGAATCCCTTCCTTTCAGGAACTCGTGGTGCTTTGTTCATATGCCCTAGGGGTTTATGCAGCACTGCAGCTCTTGAAGGCTCCTCTCTGTGCACAGGGGTGGGAGCTGCAGGTGAGTGAGCCTCCCATTTGGCTCAGAGTGGGTGACGGCACAGCCCAAGGCTGGTTCTCCTCCGGCTGCTGTCGACACTGTTGTGGGGCAGAGAAGGGGTGGTGGTCCCCATAACTTGTGCCTCTTGCATCTTTGGTGCTGGTGGTCTGCCTCTGGCATTTTCAGGAGTGGACAAGACCCCCCAGACTGTGTTTGGGATCCTGTTTGACATCAGTTACTTGGTCAAGCTGTGTCCTAGGGCCAGCTGGACAGCTGTCTGACTGGATTTCTCATCTTGGGCTTCTCCCGTCTAGGGCTTGTTAGGGCCCGTTATGCATCTCACAGAAGTAAAGATCTTTCTTTGTGTGTGTGATTCAGCTTAACTTGTTATTTAAGAAATTGTTAACTGAAGTATGTGCTCTGTGTGCCAAGTCGCTCGGTTGTATCTGACTCTGTGACCCCATGGACTGTAGCCTGCCAGGCTCCTCTGTCCATGGGATTCTCCAGGCAAGAATACTGGAGTGCGCTGCCATGCCCTCTTCCAGGGGATCTTCCCAACCCAGGGATCAAACCTGTGTCTCTTGTCTCCTGCCATGGCAGCCAGGTTATTTTTTTTACCACTAGTGCCACCTGGGAAGCTGGTAATTGAAATATAATAGGTGTACAATATAGTACAATATAAGTTACAGGTGTACAATAGAGTGATTTACAACTTTAAAGGTTATATTTTATAGTTATAAATATTGCCTATATTCCCCATGTTGTACAATATACTCTTGTAGCTTAAAAAAAAGTTATTTCTTTGGCTGCTCCAGGTCTCAGTTTTGGCATGCAGCATCTGGTTCTCTGACCAGGGACGGAACCCGGGCCCCTGGAGTCTTATCCGGGGGACCATCAGGGAAGTCCCACTGTAGCTTATCTTACACAGAACGGTTTGCGCCTCCTAATCCCTTTTGCCTGCTCTGCCCCTCACCTCTCTCCTACTCTTACCACCGGTCTGTTCTCTGTGTCTGTGCGTTGGCTTCTTTTTCAAAGATCATTTTCTAAGGCCGCTCTTTGTGATTTCAGCACAGGTGAAAAGCTCAGGAATGAACAGAGGTCAGACCTGAGCTCAGACCTGAACAGAGGTCTTGCCTGTTGCATTGTCATGAGGGAGACACTCTAATGCTCTAGCTGGAATGTTATTAATATGACGAAGTTCTATTTTTCACATTGCTTTTTTTTTTTTTTGGTGAGAGAAGGAATGTGTGAATGTGGAGAAAGTTAAGCAGGGGCCTCAGTGCATATTGCTGGACCTTAGAAGGGGGCGGTGGTATCATGTAACCTGGGCTGAAGGGTTAAACCTTTCATGGGGTCCTTCCAGACCGAGCTTCGGGTGGATTGGAAGGAAACCGCAGTGCGCTGCAATGCAGGCGGGTAGGGTTTTTCTAATTGGGTGGCGGTGGGTAGTGAACCTGCCCACCAACCCCCTGCCCCACGCCCCACCATGACATGTTGTCTCTGGCTCCGGGTTGGGGTGGGCACTGTGACTGTTTGGGCCAACAGAATGTGGTGACAAGTGGTTCAGCTCCTGGTGAGACAAGCTGGGACCCGGGGGTCTTTACTGGAGTGCTTGTACCTGGACAAAGGTCTTCTCCAGGAACAGATGCAAAGAGATTTCAAATGTCCCAGGGTCCCAGGAAAGTCTTATCCAAATTCCCAGTCTGGTCTGTTGTGCTTGTGCTTAGCCCAATTGCTTTTCCACTTCTGTAGACTCAGAGTGAACAGTTGATTTTCTCTCTTTTTGGACTCTGATTATATGATGGCTCAGTCACAGCAGAAACCGTCCCTCTGTAGCACATTTACACACAGGTGCAAGGAATTCCATATTTGTTGTCTCACTTAATCCTTGCTCAGTCACCCAGTTGTGTCCGACTCTTCACGATCCCATGGATTATAGCCCGCCAGGCTCCTCTGGCCATGGGATTTCCCTGGGCAAGAATACTGCAGTGGGTTGCCATTTCCTCCTCCAGGGGATCTTCTGGACCCAGGGCCTCTTAAGAATTTCTACTGAGTCAAGAATCCAAGAACCCTGCTGGCTAACATAGGCGCTGCCCTCCACTGAATGGTGGGGGCGTCCTGCATTTTGGAAGCACCTGTCTTGTCAGGAGTGGGATACTTGGAGATGCCCATGGGGGTGGGCAAAGCCTGTGTCCAGTGACCAGGAACGTCCTTGGGCACCCAGTGGACAGCTCTCCGGAGCTGAGATACACCATCCCTACTCGCCCTCCCTGACTTCTGACCCACAACGTCCTGAGCCAAACCAACAGCTGCGTGAAGGCTTTAAGTCTGGGGTGGCTTCACATGGAGCGGCACTTACCTGGGGCATTTTTGTCGAGATAAAACTGGTCACCTGGTTGGGCTGGGGAGGAGGCTGGGTGAAAAGTGGCTCCAGTAAGAAAGTGAAAGTGAAAGTCGCTCAGTCGTGTCCAACTCTTTGCGATCCCATAGATATACAATCCATGGAGTTCTCCAGGCCAGAATACTGGAGTGGGTAACCTTTCCCTTCTCCAGGGGATCTTCCCCACCCAGGGATCGACCCTAGGTCTGCTGCATTGCTGGCTGATTCTTTACCAACTGAGGTATCAGGGAAGGAAGCGGTGGATAAAGATTCCAGCCGCTGCCCAAGCTGAAGGTGAAGGTGAAGAGGGGCTTCTGGTGGGGACCAGCGCAGGTACAGATGCCTGCAGGAGGCCCCATCTCCCTGCCTCTGGGTGGGGGCAGGGAGCTGGAACAGTAAACACAGGGGATTCCCGAGTTCCATCCCTTATGCCAACTGAGCTCACATGTGCTCAGCACGTGAGATAGGCGTGTGACAGACACCACCGTGGCCCCAAGAAATGCCTGCCTATCCCTGGGGAGAAAGAAGTCCCGCGGGATGGAGATGAGGCCAGACGCGGGGTCGCAGTGGATGGGGAGTGGGCTCCTATGGGGTTTGGGCCCCTTGATTAGGCAGCTGACCAGTGTCCCCGGACCAGTCAGGTCCTGGCCAGCCTGCCCCGTCTCTGCCTGCTGCTGGGCTGCCAGATGCCCTGCTTGATGGCCAGTCTGGGGAGAGACTCAGCCAGACCTGGAGTTAGTGGCGGGACCACTGACCCACGTCAGNGTCCTGAGCCAAACCAACAGCTGCGTGAAGGCTTTAAGTCTGGGGTGGCTTCACATGGAGCGGCACTTACCTGGGGCATTTTTGTCAAGATAAAACTGGTCACCTGGTTGGGCTGGGGAGGAGGCTGGGTGAAAAGTGGCTCCAGTAAGAAAGTGAAAGTGAAAGTCGCTCAGTCGTGTCCAACTCTTTGCGATCCCATAGATATACAATCCATGGAGTTCTCCAGGCCAGAATACTGGAGTGGGTAACCTTTCCCTTCTCCAGGGGATCTTCCCCACCCAGGGATCGACCCTAGGTCTGCTGCATTGCTGGCTGATTCTTTACCAACTGAGGTATCAGGGAAGGAAGCGGTGGATAAAGATTCCAGCCGCTGCCCAAGCTGAAGGTGAAGGTGAAGAGGGGCTTCTGGTAGGGACCAGCGCAGGTACAGATGCCTGCAGGAGGCCCCATCTCCCTGCCTCTGGGTGGGGGCAGGGAGCTGGAACAGTAAACACAGGGGATTCCCGAGTTCCATCCCTTATGCCAACTGAGCTCACATGTGCTCAGCACGTGAGATAGGCGTGTGACAGACACCACCGTGGCCCCAAGAAATGCCTGCCTATCCCTGGGGAGAAAGAAGTCCCGCGGGATGGAGATGAGGCCAGACTCGGGGTCGCAGTGGATGGGGAGTGGGCTCCTATGGGGTTTGGGCCCCTTGATTAGGCAGCTGACCAGTGTCCCCGGACCAGTCAGGTCCTGGCCAGCCTGCCCCGTCTCTGCCTGCTGCTGGGCTGCCAGATGCCCTGCTTGATGGCCAGTCTGGGGAGAGACTCAGCCAGACCTGGAGTTAGTGGCGGGACCACTGACCCACGTCAGCTGGTTTCCTTCATCATTGCCGCTGTTGAGCCCCTGCTGGTCTCGGCTCCTTGGCTAAGCTTCTGCTGCCCCCTCCTGGCTGGAGCCTAGTGACCCCGTCACCGCAGGGGTAGTGCTGGTTGTTTGTGGTTTTCATTTCTGCTTCTCAACATGAATTTGCTGGATCGTCTCCCAGAGTTTGCCATGTAACTGACAGTATAGCTTTCAGTTCAATATTATCATTGTATTAATAGCTTGCCATGTCATTTGGGACTAAGTGTTATAATTTTTGAGCCTCTGTTTTCTCAGCTAGAAAATTGGACTAATACTACTGATTTCGCAGGGCTATAAGGATTAAGTGGGCTTCTCAGGTGGCACAGTGGTAAAGAATCCGCTTGCCAATGCATAAGATGAGAATTCTATCCCTGGGTCGGGATCCCTGGAGAAGGAACTGGCAACCCACTCCAGCATTCTTGCCTGGAGAATCCCGTGGACAGAGGAGCCTGGCAGGCTACAGTCCACGGGGTTGCAAAGAGTTGAACACGACTGGGCAACTGAGCAAGATTAAGTGAAATAACAGATGTAGCATTCCTTGCACCTGTATGTAAACGTACTACCAAGTGTTGGTGTTGTTGTGGTTGTGCCATCATATAATCGGAGTCCAAAAAGAGAGGGAATCAACTGTTGACTGTGAGTCTACAGAAGTGGAAAAACAAGTTTTTGGAGAAACAAGTTTTGGCCTGTGGGGAAGAAGCTGGAATGGAGACCTAAAATGTACTGACGGTGGCCCTGTCACTTGTTTACCCAGCTCTGGGAGGGACAGTGTGGTTTGAGGAACTTACCTTCTTATTTTCTTGGGATTCCTTGATGCTGGAGTGCATGGAAGCAGAGTCTGATCTGCTCAAAGCAACTTTTATGGATGAAATTTAGCTTTCAAGTCTTCCTTCTAGAGATGACTTCAGGACTTTGAGGGGAAAAAAAAAAATGAAGTTGTGATTTAGGAAGATTGTAACACAAGCATTTGTTGAGAAGACACCAAATACTTTATTTCCTTGTAAGAGAAGAAAGACCATATCATATGATCAAAACGTGTAAAAGGAGGTGTGCATTGTGTTGTCTAAAGAAAGCCTAAGGAGATCTTCGGGGCTCCCCCGGTGGCTCAGTGGTAAAGAATCCGCCTGCCATTGCAGGAAACACAGGTTTGATTCCTGGGTCAGGAAGACCCCCTGGAGGAGGAAATGGCAACCCACTCCAGTATTCTTGTCTGGGAAGTCCCATGGACAGAGGAGTCTGGTGGGCTACAGTCCATGGGGTTGCAAAAGAGTCAGACACGACTTAATGACTAAACCACAACAAAAACAAAAGTGACCTTCAGGAAAGCATTAGCAGCGGGAGATAATGGCTGCCCTGAGTCCCGCCGGATCCAACGTTCATTTCTCTTGGTGGTCTGCCACATGATGAATGGGAAAGCACGTGCCTTTCTATAGGCTGTCTGTTGACCTTAGATGAATGCATTATAGCCTACTGGTTGGAAACTTTCATGTCAGAATGATGAACAATGATCAGACAAGTGGACCTCTTTTAAAAATGCAAACTAATAAATTTCACAGAAATCACTCATTAAGGTGTGCTAGGATGTGAACAGTACAGTATGCTTTGTCAAAATGTTGGATGAAATAATTTGGTAGAATGAACCATTCTACCATAGATGGAGGCACCAGGTCATTCTCAGTTGGCCAAGAGACAGAGATTTTCAAAATATAACATAGCTGTGAAAGCAGTAATAGGGGTTTCTATGGCTGCTATCATCACCTGAATGGCGTATCATGAATGTCACTACTCTTTCTCCTCCATCCAACCACCCATTCCCCAACCCACCCAATTCATCCATCCATCCACTCATTCATCCATTGATTCTTCCACCCATCCATCCATTCCTCCACCCATCCATCCACTCATCCATCCATCCAAAAATCCATCCGCTCATCCAAACATCCATCCACCCACTCACCCATCCATTCATCCATCCACTCACCCTTTCATCTCTCCATCCAAATATCTGTCCACCCACTCATCCATTCATCCACCTATCCATCCACTTGTCCATCCATCCAAACATCCATCTATCCATCCAACCATCTATCCACCCGCTCATCCATCCATCCTTCCATGCATCCATGCATCCATTCATCCATTCATCCATTCATCCATCCAACCAACCATCCATCCATCCAAACATCCGTCCACCCACTCATCCATCCATCCATCCACCTACTCATCCATCCATCCACCCACTCATCCATCCATCCATCCACCCATCCCTCCATTCCTCCACCCATCCCTCCATTCCTCCACCCATCCATCCACTCATCCATCCATCCAAAAATCCATCCGCTCATCCAAACATCCATCCACCCACTCACCCATCCATTCATCCATCCACTCACCCTTTCATCTATCCATCCAAATATCTGTCCACCCACTCATCCATTCATCCACCTATCCATCCACTTGTCCATCCATCCAAACATCCGTCTATCCATCCAAACATCCATCTATCCATCCAACCATCCATCCACCCGCTCATCCATCCATCCATCCACGCATCCATGCATCCATTCATCCATCTATCCAAACATCCATCCACCCACTCATCCATCCATCCATCCATCCATCCATCCATCCAACCATCCATCCACCCACTCATCCATCCATCCATCCATCCATGCATCCACCCACTCACCCATCCATCCATCCATGCATCCATGCATCCATTCATCCATCTATCCAACCACCCATCCACCCACTCATCCATCCACCCACCCATCCATTCACCCATCCATACAAACATCTGTCCACCCACTCATCCATCCATCCACCCATCTACCCACTCATCCATCCATCCACCCATCCACCCACTCATCCATCCATCCATTCATCTCCCCACCCATCCATTCATCCATTCATCTACTCATCCATCCAACAAAAAAGCATTGAGCACCAACTAAGTGCCAAGTAATATGGAAGGTGCTGGGGACAGATAGGTGAGACAACACTTGGCTGTAAGGAGTTTGTTTTCTGCTGGGGACAACAGACAAGAAGGGTTAATGTGCAGTGCAGTGCTAGTTTATGAGCTCTCAGGATAGAGATTTGGAAACCTGCTAGGGTCAGCGGAGTCAGGGAAGGATGTCTGAGCTTCCTGGATGGCTTCAGATTCACATACCAGGAGGAAAAGCCAATGTTTTCAAGGTCTGGGTGTCCTGGGAGGGTGTGCCCTGTTGGTGAATGTAGATATTTGATAAAGGGGGCTTGTGGGCTGGCATATGGGCCCATCCTTATGCGCCCAGCAAGGAGTTTGCATGTGATGCTGCACAGCAGTGATTATTGACCTGGGCCCTGAGGACAGGGGCCCAGGGCACTTGGGGGTGAGGGACAGGGCTCATAACCACCCCTCCTGCTACAACCAGGCAACTCCACTTCTGTCTGATTTAAATAGTGAGCTCCTGCTTGAGAGTTCCATCAGAAAAAAGTTTCTGCAGTTTAGTTTGGAAACCACCAGAGTAGATGAGGACGCTCCAGCTATGGATTTGGCTGGGAAATTGTTCTAGACAATCCCTCTGGGGTAATGTGGAGGGTGGTTCCAGGGGAGTCAGCAGGGACAGGGGCTCTTCTCTTGGGCAGCTGAAGGGGTGGGAGCATCCCCGTGGGTTTCTTTGGGCCTGGGGAGCACTAAGCGGGACAGATGGGCAAGGGGCTGGGGGATGCGGATGACACATCAGTAACACTGCCAGGCGCAGCAGCAAGACTGGGTGGGGGTCAGACTAGGAAAGGTGGGATGAGATAGCATCGGTGTCCTGAGAGCTTTATCTTATGTCCCACAGCCTCTGGGAAAAGACCCAGATATGTGTGCGTGTGTCTGTACATTTGTATATAGGGATTCTGCAGTGGCTCAGTGGTGAAGAATTCACCTGCAGCGCAGGAGACACAGGAAATGTGAGTTCGATCCCTGGGTCAGGAAGATCCCCTGGAGGAGGGCATGGCAATGCACTCCAGTATTCTTGCCTGGAGAATGCCATGGACAGAGGAGCTTGGGAGGCTACAGTCCGTAGGGTTGCAAAGAGTCTGACATGACTGAAGTGACTGAACACGCACACACACACACATATTTACCAATTGCCCAAGATATTTGTTAAAAATGTCATGAACATACTTATAGAGTAAAACTGTTTTGAAAAACAGAGAGGTAGAGGGAGGGAGGGTATGAGAGGGAACGAGAGAAGCCAGCGCTTTGATATCACACCCAGAAACACAGGAAGATGCTATCTTATGAATGAGCCGTATTAATTCCATTCCTAAAATAGTTTTAGCGCACTGCATTTTTAGAAAAAGGGAAATACCCCAGGTTCAATGGAAAGGTTTCTGTAACACTATCAGCAGTTCATGGGGCTGTCCTCGTGTGACCACCCATCTGTGACCCTGAGTTGAAAACATCAAGGCCCCCGAGCTGTGGGTGACGGCTGCCCGTCCGCCATCACTGGTGAACTGACCCAGGTGTATTTCACATGGTGTCTCCCACGCATGTTGTGGTGTGAGGTGCCTGGGTTGGACCCACGGGTTTGGTTTGTGCCTCCCTGGAAAGGGCGGGCAGCCAAGCCCTCTGGAGTCAGAGCTGAGGTGCTGGATTTGGCCAGAGCCAACCCCTTGCAAAGTGGAAAACTGAGACCATGTAAAACCCTCTCTTAAGAATGATTCTTGAGTTCAACATTGGACCTTGTCAGATATTGTTGAAGTCCTCTAGCGAAGATACTTAAGGGAATTGCCTGGTGTTCAGTGGGTAGGACTCTGTGCTTCCACTGGGGGGAGGGGAGGGGGTCTTCCCTGTTTGGGGAGCTAAGATCTTGCACGCTACAGGGCCAAAAAAAAAAAAAAAATCCAAAAAGACAGAGCTGCGGCAAGCAGTCGTGAACTGCTGGGAGTCCTGAGGTCCCTTCCATCTTTTTGTTGCTGTTACAATTAAAAAAAAAAAATTTCCATGGAAGGATAATTACCTAACAGTATTGTGATGGTTTTCGTCGTACATCAACATGAGTTGGCCATAGGCATACATGTCTCCCCTCCCTTCCAGACCAACCCCCCCCTCCATTCCTCCAGGTCATCACAGAACATATGGTAATATTTCATGGCCTCCAAAATCACTGCAGATGGTGACTGCAGCCATGAAATAAGATGCTTACTCCATGGAAGAAACGTTATGAGCAACCTAGACCATATTAAAAAGCAGAGACAATACTTTGCCAACAAAGATCCGTCTAGTCAAAGCTATGGTTTTTCTAGTAGTCATGTATGGATGTGAGAGTTGAACTATAAAGAAAGCTGAGCACTGGAGAATCGATGCTTTTGGAATGTGGTGTTGGAGAAGACTCTTGAGAGTCCTTTGGACTGCAAGGAGATCCAACCAGTCCATCCTAAAGGAGATCAGTCCTGAATATTCATTGGAAGGACTAATGCTGAAGCTGAAACTCCAATACTTTGGCCACCTGATGAGAAGAGCTGACTCATTGGAAAAGACCCTGATGCTGGGAAAGATCGAAGGCAGGAGGAGAAGGGGATGACAGTGGATGAGATGGTTGGATGGCATCACTGACTCAATGCACATGAGTGTGAGTAAACTCTGGGTTTGGTGATGGACAGGGAGGCCTGGCTTGCTGCAGTCCATGGGGTCGAAAAGAGTCGGACATGACTGAGTGACTGAACTGAACTGAACTGAATATTTCATGAGGTGCAGACATCTAGCAGGTATTGGATGGGTCCCACCTGGTTGGGCAGGTGTGGGAAGGAGCAAGGCTGACCTGTTGCTGGGATTGGGATCTGACTATGGGCAAAGGAAGGGGAGATGGGAGGGAGACAGAGGAAGAGACACACAGAGAAAGAGAAAGAGAGAGGCTGAGTTAGTCTGAAGCAATGATATGGTTCTTGATTTATATGGGCGGGAGGTCTGACTTCCTGGGTGATCCTGTGACAGGTTATGGAGCTTCACAAATGATTCATGTTCCCACCTGTAGAAAAGGATGACTTTTTGGGACACACACACACACACACACACACAAAGAAGAAACCAAGACCATATCAAATTTTGTTTTTATTGTTCCAGTCAAAAAAAAGGAGGAACACCTCAATATGTAAACAGTTACCCTAACACAGCGAGTTCTTAAAGATATATATTTTTTATTCTAAAAAAATTTGGCATTGTAGTGATTTCTTAATACATAACTTGTGCTTTTGCGCGCCGCATGCTTTCGCCTTGGTGTCCGTGCGCAGACGTACTTGGAGTTGAGTTACAGAAGGGCTGAAAGGTGGTCAGGAGCCAAACCAGCGCTTGCGCCCTATGTGGCTTTCCTTTCCAAAAACTGTGGCGGAAAAGTTGGCGATATTGACTTCAGAAGCCCATCTAGTTATTTATTGGGAGCAAAAGTCAGAAGACTTGTAGAATTTTTGAAAAATGCATTTTCTTTTTTTTCCAGTTCATCACTAAAGGGCCATTGGTTTTGCTCAAGGCAAACTTCATTTTTTGCATTGTACTGTTTAGTATCTATAAATCTCTCTTGTAATTACCCCTGTTTCATGATTTTGCTGGACATGTAGATTACTTCTAAATGCTATGGAAATTCTACCAACGATTTATTGTTTTCCACAGATTCACTGAATCATTTCAACCTGCTTGACAGTGTGGTCAAGGACATTTTGCCTCCCCCCCCCCCCCCAGTAAAAGTCATTCTTTATAAAAAAACCTCAATCCTAAAGCCTTGAAAGCCTTTTATGCACAATGGTGGGTTTACTAATAAATGCTACTGTGCTATTCTCTCTGTGGTCTGTGTTCCTTAACCTGGAATCCTAAGTCTTCTACAATTTAGCACCAGTTTTCAAAATGCATATTTTATCAAATCCTACAATAAGTTATCTCTCCACATTTAGGCTGACCTGGCTACCATCTCCCAATCTTGCTTTGTGTTTGCCTAGCATTGGACCCTCTCTCATGCTCACTCCTCAAATTGCAAGGAAAGCCCTCCCTCTTGGATTTCTATATTCCAACTCCCATTTAGTCTTGAGGAATGTCAGGATGAATGTCCCTTCCTTTCCCAGGAAACCATTCCCGAGTGCTTACATGGAAACCGACCTGCTTTCTTTAAATTTCAGAACAGTTGGTATACCCTCTATATTAGGTTGTCTTATTCTGAAAACTAGAGTATGTTAATTTCCCTCTATGCCTTAATATCTTCATTTGTAAAGTGCGAGTCAATATTTGCTCACTGGGCTCCTGTGTGGCTTGGTGCACTCAGCATGTGTTGTCACATGTTGAGAGCGGGTAGCCATGAGGTTGGTTGTAGGATTACTGAGGGCAGAGGAAGTCACCATTTCTTAGAATCTTCGGGGTAACTTGCGTAGGACATCACCCACTGCACTGCACCCGCTCATGGCCAATACGCAGTCCAGCACACGTGGATCTAGGACAATTAAGTATGGGGCATCCACTTCCAGAATATTCTGAGTGGGTTTCTTCAGTGACTTACATCCCTGAGAATGGGAATACAAGTGTATGCCTGCTCCCAGCATTGGTGAAGTGAACTTCATGCACCTTGAAAATGAAACATTTTACTTCTCTGTAGGTGAGATTTATAAAAAACCTCAAGTTTTAAGGACTTTTTGGGAACAGAATTGAATCTCTGTTTAGAAAACAGCATTTTCTAGGAACAGAAATAGAAATGCTGTACCTGGGACACCAACGTGCACCCCGGTGACACCCTAGCTCGATGACTTGGTCCCAGGAGCGCCTGGGCTTTGTTTTATGTAAGTAGTTCCTGACAGTTCTATGTGGTGGTAAGGATGAGAACTTCCGGGTCCACAGAAACATGGATGTCTACAAACATGCAACGCTCAAACCAGATTAAGACTTCTCCTCAATGTCACAGATTCAGATTAAAAAAAGACTATTAAAGTTTAGGCACTGCTGAGGACTTTTGATCTATTGAACTTTCCAGAATAACTTTCTAGCTTATGAAATGGCTCACAGAACCACCCCACATTTTACAGGGCCATAGCAATGTTTTTGGCCTTGTTATTGTGCTATTTTGTTAGAAAAGGCAAATATCATGAATTATCTTTCAAATAAGAGAGGAAGAGGGTGATATGGTTGAAATAAAGTAGTTGAATGAAAATGTTATTATGGTTTAAGCTTTTTGCCTCCTTAATTATGTTCTGTGTTGTTTAGTATCAATTTTTTTTTTTTTTTAATTTTTGGCTAGCCTGGGGTCCTGGATGCATGCTTCAGGGAAGGTAGAGCTGCATTCAGGTTAAAAGTAAGTCATCAGTAACCTGTTGGGGCTGACCGAGCTGTTCACGGATGAACCTGCAAGATGTAGGCATGCACTTATTTTCTATCAGAGATACTATATTTCCTTGGGGCTTTTTTTTTTTTTTTTACTGTAGAGGAGAGTATAGTGCTTATTTAGTAATACCTCATTTGTCTAGAAGGCACCCAACTCACACTTATAGCTTGTCTATTTGCTGCAGGAAGTAAAAGAGAGAAGAATGTAGTTAGTGAGGGTATGCTGGTGACCAGCACATGGATGGTAATGAAATTTCACTGCCGCCTGCAAAGAAATTAGTGAAACTCTTAAAAGCATCTAAGACTTAAATCTAAATCACCTTAGGCTCAGTTAGTGTAAGGATGGAGTACACCATATCTGATGGTGATGCAGACCAGAACTCAGAGTCACAGAAGCAAAAAAGGTGGGATTCAAAGGCTTGCTGAAAAAGATGAGACTAACAGCAGACACATTTCCTCCTCAATCTTAACTGAAACACTCTCCAAGATAAACCACATTCTGGGCCATAACACACACCTTAACAAACTTGAAAGAGTAGAAATCATGCAATGTCTGTTTTAGACCACAATGAAATTAAACTAGAAATCAATAACAGAAAGATAGGTGGAAAATCTCAACGTACTTGGAAATGCAACAACATAATCTAAATAACATACAGGTTAAATAGAAATCTCAAGAGCGTTAAAACATATTTTGGACTAAATGAAAATGGAATTATAACTTATCAAAACTTGTGTGATGCCTTCAAAGAAATGCTTAGAGGAACTGAGAAGCAAGAAATAAATTTCTCTTTTCAGAAGACATAGTTTTCTATGTAGAAAATCTGAAAGAAGCAACCAAATATTTTTTTTTGCAACTAATAAGTCATTATAGCAAGGTTGCAGGATACAGGGTTAATATACAAAACCTATATGCCAACAATGAACAAGTAGAATTTGAAATAAAAAGCACACCATTGTGTACATGAACACTCTCCCAAATAAAACACTTAGTTTTAAATCTAACAAAATACACAGGAGGAAAACTACAAAACTCTGATGAAAGATATAAAGATGAATGAAATAAATGGAGAGATAGTGCATATTTATGAATAGGAAGAGTCAATATTGTCAAGATGTCAGTTCTCCCTAAAGTGAACTACAGATTCAATGCAATTCTAGTCAAAATCCCAGCAAGTTGTTTTGTGGAAATTGACAGACTGACTCTAAAGTTTGTACAGAGAAACAAAAGATCCGGAGTAGCCAACCTGATATTTAAGGAGAATAACAAAGTCGAAGGACTGACACTGCCCCGTCTCAAGGCTTATTCTAAAGCTACAGCAATTAAGACACTGTGGAATTGGTGAAAGAACAGACAAATAGATCAGTGGAACAGACTAGAGAGCCCAGAAGTAGACCCACAGAAATACAGTCAACTCATCCTTGACAAAGAAGTGAAGGCAATACAGTGGAATGGAGACAATTATTTCAATAAGTGGTGCTGGAATAAAACTATATAGTCATATTTCCAAAAAAATGCATCTAAACACAAGCCTTACATGTTTCACAAAATTAACTCAAAACGGATCATAGATTTAGATATAAAATGCAAAACTATAAAACTTCTACCAGAGAACATATGAGAAAACTTAGATGACCTGGGGTATGGCAATGACTTTTAAAACACAACACCAAAGGCATATTTCATGAAGGAAAAATTGATAAGCTGGTCTTCATTAAAATTAAAAAGTTTTGCTCTGCCAAAACACTGTCAACAGAGTAAGAAGACAAATCACAGACTGGGAGAAAATATTTGCAAAAGACCCATTTGATAAAGCACTATTATCCAAAATATACAAAGAACTCTTAAAACTCAACAATAAGAAAGTAATCTGATTTAAAAATGGGCAAAGAGATTAAACACACACATTTGTGGTCTACTAATCTATGACAAAGGAGGCAAGAATATACAAGGGCAAAAAGAGTTTCTTCAATAAGAGGTGCTGGGAAAATTGGATACCTACATGTTAAAGAATAAAATTAGAACACTCTCTAACACCATATACAAAAATACACTCAAAATGGATTAAAAACCGAAATGTGAGTCTGGTTACTTTAAAACTCTTAGAGGAAAACATAGGCAGAATACTCTTTGAGATAAACTGAAGCAAGATCTTTTGATCCACCTCCTAGAGTAATGGAAATAAAAAGAGAAACAAACAAATGGGACCCAATTAAACTGAAAACTTTTGCACAGGAAAGGAAACCGTAAGCAAAGTGAAAAGACAACCCACAAAATGGGAGAAAATATTTGCAAATGAAGCGACTGACACTGGATTAATCTCTAAAATATACAAATGGCTCATCTGGCTCAATAACAAAAAATCAAACAACAATAAAAATAAACAGAAAATCTAAATAGACATTTCCCCAAAGAAGGCATGCAGATGGTCAAAAGCACATATAAAAATGCTCAACATCACTAATTGTCAGAGACATGCAAATCAACACGATATTGGTCAGAATGGCCATCATCAAAAAATATACCAACAGTAAATGCTGGCGAGCATGTGGAGAAAAGGGAACCCTTTCGCACTCTTGGTGGAAATGTACATTGATACCACCCCTACGGAGAACAGTATGGAGGTTCCTTAAAAAACTAAAAATAGAGTTGCCGTATGGTCCAGCGATCCTACTCTTGGGCATACAACCAGAGAAAACCATAATTCGAAAAGATACACTCACCTCGGTGTTCATTAGAACACTATTTACAACCGCCAAGACAAGGAAGCCACTTACATGTCCACTGACAGAGGAATGGATAAAGAAGATGCGATACATATATACAATGGAGTATTTCTCAGCCATAAAAAGAATGAAATAGTGCCATTTTCAGCAACACGGATGAACCTAGAGACTGGTATCCTGACTGAAGTAAGTCAGAGAAAAGCAAATATCATATAATAATGCTTATATATGTGGCATCTAAAAGAATGGTACAGATGACCTTATTTACAAAACAGAAATAGAGCAAAAAACAATCTGATGGTTACCAAGGGGAGGGGAGAAATGGATAAACTGGGAGATTGAAATTGGCGTATATACATTACTGTGTTCAAAATAGTGGCTTGGTCAGTAAAGTCAGTTCTCCTCACTCAGGCAGTCAGGAGACTACTTGCAGTACAGAAGACGGGTTCGATTCCTGGGTCAGGAAGATCCCCTGGAGAAGGAAATGGCAACCCACTCTAGTATTCTTTCCTAGGAATTTCCATGGACAGAGGAGTCTGGCAGACTATATAGCTTGGGGTTGCAGAAAGTTGAATATGACTGAGCGACTAAACCACCACCAACATATACAAAATAGATTACTCAGGACCTCCTGGATAGCACAGGGAGCTCTGCTCACTGCTCTGTAATGACCTACACGGGAAAGGATCTTAAAAAGTGGGTCTCTGTATACACACGATGGATTCACTTTGCCATGCAATAGAAACTAACCCAACATTGTAAATCAACGCTATTCTAAAAAAAACTTTTAAAAAGTGGGCAATTACCTGAACAGACACCTCGTCAAAGAAGAAGTACAGTGGCAAGTAAACATACAAAAAGATGCTCCATATCATGTATCATCAGGGAAACGCAGATGGAAACAATGAGACATCAGCGCGTCCCTGTTAAAATGGCCAACATCCAAAACGCTGACAGCTCCGAATGCTGGCAAGAATGTGGAACAAGAGGCATGATCGTTCACGGTCGGTGGGAATGCAAAGTGGTCCAGCTACTTTCGAAGACAGCTTGGCAGTTTCTTACAAAACTAAACATAGCTTTATCATATGATCCAGCGTTCATGTTCTTTGGTATTTAACCAAATGGAAAAACAAAACAAAACCGATGTCTACATAAAAAACCTGCACACAGATATTTATAGCAGCTTTATTCATCATTGTCAAAACTTGGAAGCCACGAAGAAATCCTTCGGGATGTAAATAGGTAAATAAATTGTAGTACATCGGCACAATGTAGGATTATTCAGCCCTAAAAAGAAATGAGCTAGCAAGCCATGAACAGATGTGGAGGAACTTAAATGTGTATTACCGAATGAAAGAAGCTCACCTGTAAAGGCATGTACTGTATGATTCCAACTATAAGTCATTGTGGAAAAGGCAAAACTGAGGAGACAGTAAAAAGACTAGTGGTTACCACGCTTCAGAAGGAGGGAGAGAGTAAAAGGAATAGCGCAGGTTTTTAGGGCAGGGGAGCTGTTCTGTTTGATGCTGCCGTGGTGGATACAGCTCATTATAGGCCACACATTTCTGAAAACTCAAACGCTGTTCAACGCCAAGAGCGTACAACGCCAAGAGCGAACCTTGATGTAAACTACTGGACTTCTGGTCATGATGCCATATCAACATAGGCTCATCAATCGCAACAAATGTGACCGCTCTGCTGGGAGATGTTGATGATGGGGGAGGTTGTATACTGTGGGGACAGGGATATACAGGAGGTCTCTGTATTTTTCGCTCAGTTTTGCTGTGGACCTAAAGTTACTCTAAGTGAGACAATAAAGTTTGCTGATTTGGAAAAAAGATGAGAAAACAGTTTCAGAGCAGTTCATTGATTTAGTCAAGAACACCTGGCCCTTCTGGGGATGGAACCAGGGCCAGAATCCTACTCTTCCTCGGACTGAATCCAGGTTTCCTATGTATTTATGGAGAAGGCAATGGCACCCCACTCCAGTACTCTTGCCTGGAAAATCCCATGGATGGAGGAGCCTGGTAGGCTGCAGTCCATGGGACCGCACAGAGTTGGACACGACTGAAGTGACTTAGCAGTAGCAGCAGTGAAATAAAAGGCTTCTTCCTGAGCCACTGCCTGTGAGTTCAGGGCAACGTATGGCTTTGGATTTCTGGAAATTCCAAGTTATGGACCAGCTCATAACTGATTGGGAAGGATGTGAGTGTGTGTGTAAGTGCTTGTGTATTTGTGTGTGTGTATGTATGTATGCGGGGAAGGGGTTGTTGCATTTGTCAGCTGATGTGTTAGTTATGAAACACTGAAAACTCCCACTGCATTGTGTAATGTTTAGCACAATCCTTTTTTCTTTTAGAAAAGGGAAAAAAAAAATCACATGAAGATACAAACAGGAAGCACAGGGGAAGAGGCCACACCTCTGGCTGGTGTCTGCTGTAATCGTGTTAGAAAGTACGATGGAAGTCAAACCGTTCAGGTCGTGATAGATTCTCACTTTTCCCCTAGCACCTCACTTGAACGTGGCCAGATAACAAAGTGAAGCACAGACTCTGGGATCTGGTCTGGTCTGATTTGCAGAGTGTGGGCATGACTTAGAGATTTGAACATTAAGACCTTCCCTCTAAAAGCAAGTTCACATCTTGAGCATCACCGCCTCCAAAGTTTCCCTGAGGTCGGTGTCCAGTGAGATTGCTACAGAGATGTTTCTGGTTAGCACAGTTTATTTCAGTCGGAGTAACCGAGCCTGACCGAACTGAACTCTGAAATCTTCAGAGCTAAATTCCACTTCACCTTTCATGCCAATGTAAAGGCATTTCAGAGAAGATACTTGAGAGTCCCTTGGACTGCAAGGAGATCCCACCAGTCCATCCTAAACGAAATCAGTCCTGAATGTTCATTGGAAGGACTGATGTTGAAGCTGAAACTCCAATATTTTGGCCACCTGATGGGAAGAGCTGACTCATTAGAAAAGACCCTGATGCTGGGAAAGATTGAGGGCAGGAGGAGAAGGGGACGACAGAGGATGAGATGGTTGGATGGCATCACTGACTCAATGGATATGAGTTTGAGTAAAGTCCGGGAGTTGGTGATGGACAGGGAGGCCTGGCATGCTGCGGTCCATGAGTTCACAAAGAGTCAGACATGACTGAGCGACTGAACTGAGCTGAAAGGAGTTTTTCTCAGGTTCAAAGCCACATGGAAAATGGCAAGTTCAAGGAGAAACGATGTTGAGAGGACTTTGCATTCTGGGGCAAAAATGAACACTTCCAATTGGAAATTAGGTTTTCTGAAAAAATTTGTAAGTAAAATTTAAAAATCTCTTTTGTTTGTCCTTGAGTTTATTATTGAAGCACTATTTGACTATTTGTTTTGGACCAAACTTTATCTTTTATGTAGAGATTAATAACGTGGAGACTCTTGGACATATATCAGAAAGTGTGAATTTAGTTTTGGTTTTGGGATCTTTTTAAAGGCAAATGTGATTTGAATGTGAGAGTATGCACATGGGATGATGGCTTGAAGAACAGGTTTTTAAGCAGCGTTTTGGCCTCCTAAGTGTGTGCCATCCTAGGAATGTGAGATAGGAATACCTCACACCTGGTATGTTAAATAAATACCCATTTGCCTGGGCACTGCCCCTTGTATCTTCAGTTCTCCCAAAGCTATCTCCAGGTGGAGCACTCCCGGGGAGCCTCAGCTCTCTGGGGCCTCTGCCACTTCTCATCAATGACTCCATGGAGTGGTCCATGCTGGTAGGCTGTGGTTGCCATGGCAGCAGCCATGAATGATCCGGGTAACCAGGCACCACATAGGGGCTAGGTTTTTCCCCAGGGCACAGTCTGTGCAGATGGTGGCAGAGGAAAGACCACTTTTCACAGGCAGGTGTGAAAACGTGCATGTGGGTGAGAGCTCACCATTTTCCCTGCATGGCTCTCATTTTAGATGAAGAATCATGGGGCTGAATAAAGATATTTGTAACTATCTTTGGCAAGCTGGCCAGCCTAGTCACAAGGACAAGAAAATTGCCCTGGAAAAGTCCAGCTTTCTCTTGGGCGCAAGACTTCACTGATGTTCCATTCAGTTATGGGCTGATGTCAAAATGTCCAAGCATCACACTTGGGCCCTCAATGTCTCACGTCTGTGGGGTAGGAGCAAAATAGTCTATGTTTTGCTCTCAGGTAATGCGACCATGAGTATACTACATGTTCAATTAAAACTGGTGGTAGACAATGAAGTAAGAGATAGGATTAACCCCAGTAATGGGCTTCCCACGTGGCACTAGTGGTAAAGAACCTGACTGCCGAAGCAGGAGATGTAAGTAAGGGGCACGGGTTCGATCTCTGGCTCAGGAAGATCCCATGGAGGAGGGCATGGCAACCCACTCCAGTGTTCTTGCCTGGAGAACCCCACGGACAGTGGAGCCTGGTGGGCTACAGTCTATGGGGTCGCAAAGAGTCGGACACGACTGAAGAGACTTAGCAGGCACAGAATAGGTTCTCAGTTGCTGCTCAAGAATGGAATGAACACTCAGAGGAAGGCGCCAGGAAATCTGGCTTTTGGCAGTTGTTGAGGAAGGAAATTCAGAAAGAGGAGCTGGGTAGAGTGCTTGGATGGCCATTTGCAGTGACATGAAAGCTCTGTGGGCACCTGAGAGACAGCTTAAGTTGGGTCTCCAAGTGTGGCAATCCAAATGTGTTCCTTGCAAATAAAAAGACGATCCTTGACTTTGCTGTCATATTTGGTGGCTCTTCCAGAGGAAGGGAAAGAGATACAAAATTTTTTGACCTGGCTGGCATTTTTTTTTTTTTTGGTTGTGAGGTGCATTTGAACACATCAAGATTCCTCACTTAAAAAGAGGGGACAGGTCAGATCATCTTGGGAGATGGCTGAAATTGCTGGATGAGCCAACCAAGTATATACCCAGGGCACTGGGATACCAAAACGTGACAATTTCTAGAGACTGAAGAATTAGGTAAAAAGGAAAATAAAGCAGAGAGGTAATCACCATGGAAATGAGAACTCTTTAGGACTTTACACTTTCATTTTTATGTGTTAATACTGCTTAATTTTGAGTTACCTATGTTAGGGGCATCCCTGTGCACAGGGGACTCAGAAGGTCTTATTTCAGTTCTTCTAAGAAGGGTTATCATCTCTGAGCCACGTGGGTGCTCTGTGGGGTCAAGAGTGCTGGCCAAGTCAAGCTCAAAAGATGCAGTGTTCCCAGCAGGCGCTTCTGGGGGAGTTGTCATCAGTTAGATGGGTGGAAACCAGGGCTGGAGGGAAGGACTCACCTACAGAGGTGGTGGATATGACCAAGGCTTCTGCACTACCCAAGGCTGAGCCAAGGGGCAAGGGAAGGTGTGGTTCATATGCGTCCCCCAAGTCAGCCAGGCTGAGAGATGATGCCAGAAGGGTACTTGTTATGATGGAATCTGTGAACAGTATTCTGTCTCTCTCTCTAAGCAGCCCGGTTAAACACCCAGAGCTTCCAATCTCATAGCTGTTGGGAACCCAGCTCTCTGCACTCCAGCTGATCCAGTTTTGCCAGCTGTGTTCAGCGTGATAGACCCAGCGTTGATGTACTCCATAAGGCATTCAGTTTGGACTGGGGTTTTAGTAACCCGTAGGCTCCTGGGACGTCTTGTTCCTTTGGTTGGATATTTTGTGTTTTCTATTAGAACTTTAGGTATGATGATGCATTAGGTGCTCATTTTACTAGTGCCTGTTGGTAGCAGATATTTACACTGCCTGAGAGAAGTAGCCCTTCATGTTCTATAAAGATTGACTGGTTGATATCACAGCATTCACGATCAGTGTTAATACAGGGGGTGCGTAGCCTTAATCTTGAAATGGTCGATTACGCCTTTTGAGCAGAGACAGTTTAGTTCTCTGAAATCAAGCTCTGTTGCTACTTATGCGGTCACAATTCTCTAACTGGCCACAGAGCATGTTATAGTAGATGTCTAGGGGTGTGGTGTCTAAGAATAACTTTTAAGTACCATTTTCACTGGTGATGAATCTCAATCACTTAGTCAAGTTGCTACTTCAATGAGCTATTCTTGTGAGTATTAAAGTATTTTTTCCTCCTTCCCCCATCCCTCTTCTGTTTGAATTAGGTGGCTGCATGAAGCTTTCTTTCACCAAGGTAATGGGGCCAAGTAAAAGTTTGACTCCTTTTAACATTTACTTAAGTTTTATGGTGCTAAACTTTGAGATATTTTCCCTCCCCCTTAGTTATTGTGCTGTTCCACGCAGCTGCAAGATTGCGAGCTTTTTGCATGATTGCAGATCCCATTGCCTAGTTTCAAACACAGAACCAAATCCATCCCAGTTTCCATAATTTACCTGTCAGAAATGCAGTATCACAATAATTTATTACAAAAAATTTTCATTCCCACCTAACTTCCAGGAAAGCACTTGGAAGAGAACTCGATGTATTTTTTCAGTAGAACTAAATGGGTGAAAAACCTGGCTTGGCTGACCTATGTCTGGCTTTGAAAATGCTCCCTTAGAATGCAAGTGAGTTCAGTCTGGTAATAGTAAAGAGTGTCATTTAATATTGATTTATCTCAAAACCCCAATGTCTGAATTTCTTCGCTCCAATATTTCTGTAGTTACCAATCTTTATCTTGTACTTCAGATTCAGAAAGCAGCAAACAACACACCAATTCTTTTACTACCCCTCTGTTTCTTCCTGAGCATTTTTTCAAAGGACCTGTTTGTTTTTGTTTGCATGTTAACCTTTTAGCTGAGTAGCTAGAGGGAGCCAGAACATATACAGCTAAACAGGAATGGTGGCTTAGGGTTCTTAACATATTGATCAACTGTGGGCTAGAAGAACCTGGCAAGGAAAGATGGAGAGACAGCTCAATAGTCTAATTAGTTCTGTTCCAAGAAGGCATGAGAGGGAAGGCAGGTAGGGAGGGGAATTTGTTTGGACATGTGGCAACCACTGCAAATCCAGGCCATCCCACTCCACAGAGACTTGGGACCCAACCATCTCAGTATTTAAACTCCTGTGAATGTCACTGAAGCAATAGCTCAGTGAAGGAATAGCTGGGAATTCTGATAAAAAAGAATCATTCATTACTTTTAATTTTTAATATAGTAGTTTTACCATATCACTTTCTGAAGTTGCCACTGAATCTTGCCTCACTATTTACCCTATTTACCACTCTTGGGGAAATGGTTATAACAAGGAAACAGTTTTTCTTTGAGACTCAGCTCAAAGAAACATACAACTGTGAAGCAGTCGTCTCTCTTATTAAAAAATAAGTTATTTTCCCTCAAATAAACCCATGCACGATACTGGAAATAGATTTATACTGGAAAATAGATTTATAGTGGAAAAGATCATCATTATTCTAAGTTGCCCAGGAATCTTTTAATAGTACAGTAGTATATGCAATAGTATTTAATGGTGCTAATAGTATTTTATGGGACTAATAGTATTTAATAGTACAGTACTGGGGTTGGGAAACTTCTCCTGTAAAGAGTCAGATAGTAGATACTTTAGTCTTCTGGCTACGGGCCCTCTGGCGAGTTACTCAACTCTGCTGTGTATTGTGAAAATGGTCATAGCAACACATAAGCAAATGGGTGTGCCTGTGTTCCTATAAAACTTTATTTATGGATACATAAATTTGAATTTGATGTAATTTTTATATGTCACTAAATATCCTTCTCTTTCTTTTATTTTGCACCTGGATTTGAGACTAGGATCTGTAATTAACTGGACTTGTGGCCTCAAGGATATTACTCAGCTTGCCCAAACCCTAGTTTTCCATCTGCAAAGTGTAAATGATAATATTCAAGCTCTCAGGGTAGATTAGAATTAAATCAGATAATTCACGAAAGTGCTTTGAATGCTCCAAAACACTACACAATGTAGCGTGTACTACCGTTTTGTTATTATTGTCCATCCTGTATTTTGTCAAAATCAAATTGTAGCCTGACCAGATTTTGACTTCTAGACGACACTACATCCAGAAGCTCTCTATGATGTTAAGGGCAGAAATGCTTGGGGGAAGTACATTTTACTCAGTTTTGAATTAAAGGATGACATTTGCATAAATACAGGTTGGCCATAAAATCTAGAAACAAGATATTATTAATTGACTCTATTGTAATGCTATATCAATGAAACATTTATTAGGTATCTATTGTCTATATATATTTTTTACTTCATAGCCATCCACTGAAAAGAAATGATAGAAGACAAAGTTCACCATCTGTGTAAGACCTTTAACTTTCAACTACCCTTTAGGACTCTTTTGAATAAGTGTCACCCAAGTCACGGCAAGACTGAAAACTAGTCAGACTAGTTTGGCAAGCTCTTTTGGAAATGACTATATTTTATTTAATTTTTTTATCTTGAATCACTTAGCTAATCAAAATCAAATAATTTCACATTCTTTCGGTGAGTTCAAATAGTTTTTGAATGGAGCTTTTGTCCACTGGCACCCACATTCATAAACACTTTCTGAATATCCCAAAGATACCGACTTCAACCTAAATACAAAAGCAAAGAGGGGAGGGGGGAAGTAGGAAAACTCAGGGAGAGAGAAACAGGAATGTTGCTTGGAAACTTCAAAACTTAGGCTTTTAAATAAAGTCATAAATAATTTTAAAATTATAGAGTATCATGAGAAATAGACATTTCAGAGCCTTCATTTGGTTAAACTGGTAAGAGAAAATTGTGCTTTAGAAATAGGCTGAACTTTTTAATACAGAGGCTGGAATTAATATTTGGGAACATAAGATACTAAACTAAATCAATGGAACTAGAACTGGAGAATGAGGGAAACAGCAAAAGAGAGAGTTGGATGGAAGAAGGGGGTGGGGAAAGAGACATTTCCTTCCCACGGACCTAGAGTGTCTATATATTGGACCAAACCAGGCCAGAAGGCCATGTTTTGAAGAGATTGAAAAGCAATCTCTGACCTTACAGAGATCGCAAGGGTGTTAATCCAAAAGAGATAGTTTGCCCATGGGACATCCAGAAACATAAACAATTTTATTAGTTACATAAAGCTGACATAAACAGGTGATCTTCTAGTCGGAAAGCATGTTGGGGTGGGTGGCAATGAGAATCTGAGGGTCTCAGCAGCCCTTGGGGAGGTCATGCTTCCAGCTGAGTCTGTCTTTTCTCTAGATTGAGGTCAGCTGTAGCAAGTTGTAACCCTTTAGCCTAAAGTTCTTATCTGGCTAATGATACAGCCATGCTTTTATGGGAAAGGGACTCAAATATGCCACCGGGCAGATCAAAATATCAAGTTGAGAGTGACTCCCATTCATTATGAATATTGAAGGATTAAAATAGGCTTATTTATTTCAATAATGCTGGCTTTCCTATGGAAATAAACAAGGGACTGAGTGATCGGAGACTGGATATGGTAGAAGAGAATGGGTAGAAACTGTAGAGTCATCTTCGCTGGACTGTCAATGAAAAACACCTTTCAATACTTGCTACATAGAAAATTCAGTCTTAATGAGCTTCTTTCAGTTCCAAATCTTAACAGTTGACACAAAATACACTGTTAAACTGTGTTAGCAACAATTGTAGAAAAATAGACATGTTTGATAAGGACATTCTAATAAAAGGTTCCTCTGGAGCATCATCATTTAAAGATTCAGAGGCTCACATTACAAAAACGAGATTTGGTTCGTGTTCCGTCTCCAACCGCATTGACACCAAAGACAGTGAGAAAAGGGGGAAGACCTCACACCTGGGTGTCCTGTCGCAGATACAGAACTGACCCTTGTGTCTGCCCAAAGAGTTGCTAAAGCTCTTTGCTCAGTTGTGCGCAAGGGGCCCCACCCCAACCAGACAACAGTCTGTGTTTTGTCCTTCAAGCCTTAGTCAAGCGTTTGGAAAGACCCACTGAGTCTCCAGGAGCTCCGTTAGCAGACTTTTTGCGGCCCCAGCTGATCGTGCTCTGTGGTGCCGTGCCTTTCCCTGCAACTCCAGTGACGCTGCAGTGTTAGCGTCCCCAAGGCAAGAGTGCCCTTTCTAAGGCTACAGTGAGGTAAGGCCACAGTGCCTCCCTACAGCCTGGCAAGAAACACACGGGGCTCCCTCCTCTTCAACTGCAACTCCTTTTTGGAGTGTGTGGAATGAAAAAAACTAACACATGATCAATGCAAAAAGTGAAATGTTGGCAAGGAGGCAAGAGCTACGGCCAGCAGTTTTGTTTTCCATATGATCAGTGCCAAGACGCAATTGTCTTGCTACAAGGTGTCACAAGTGGGAGAAGAGAGGCACCCTCCCTCCCCCGCCATGTCAAATTTAGGAGTTACTTTCCTTGTCTCTGGGACATGCTTTTTAGTACACGAGGTCCCCAAACTACAGTGAAGGCCTGTGCTATCTGGTTAGGAAAGGCCAGGGCAACAGGGAAGGGCAGCTAGTTTGAGCTCTGCAACCTCCACGGTGCAAAGCCTCAAACTGAGCACAGCTGTAGGAGCTGAAAATGAACTTGGATCTGGTCAATGAATATCTGTGATGGATGGTTGTATTAGGGAACACACAGTTTATAAATGCAAAATCAACGTGAAAGATCTGTTTCAGTGCAAAATCTCCACCTGCCCTTGAGGTTTTTTTCTAAGATTCTCTTCTTTCTCTTATTTTTTCATTTGAAATATTTTTTCACTTTTGAAAATTAGATTTTCAGCACAAAATATTGTTCCTTCCTTCCCTCCTTCTCTCCTCTCTTCTTTCTTTCTTTTTTCATTTACCTTTGCAGATTAAAATGAATTAAGACTGTCATTTTTTGGTCATTTTCTTTGACTGGGAGACACTTTGAATTTATAGTTTCTAACCTGTGGCATACTCTAAAGTGATTCTTTATTAGATGATCACCAAGATTGTTGATCTAATCATTGAATATTGAGCTCTGGTAATTTCATAATAATAATAATAATAAATACCAGTGCAAGGAATTCTGACGGCTAAGCCTCTAGGTACAGGAAGAGTGTCAGATGGAGTCAAGGTGTGTGAGAACAGTGATTATAGTATACTTTGCCCACTACATGCCATCGTGAATTTCATGACTTTAGACCCAAACCATCTTTTACGAACTTACCATGTCTCATCCTTAAACTGTGATTATAGAGAGGAAACAGTGGGAGAGTCAGTGGTTTTGTAGAAGAAAAGGTTCTCAAACTACAGTTCTACAAAGGGTGAAACTCACTGGAAAAGCATCAACACATCATTGATGGGAATTCCCTGGTGGTCCCGTGGTTAGGACTTGGCACTCCTCCCCCTGCCAGGGCCCCAGGTATAATCCTTGGTCAGGGAACGAAGATCTCACAAGCTTCGCAGAGTAGCACCCCTACCCCTCCACCCCACCCCTCCCCAAAAAAGAAGGAAAACACACACACACACAAGAAACAAAAAAAATGCACGTCATTGGTGGCATGCCAGAGCAAGTTCTCCTCCTGAAATTCTGCCCCAAGCTAGTCAGTGAGGTCCTGGTAGTCTTAAAAAGGAGACCTCAGTTTTGTAAACATTTCACAGTATATCAGCATATTGGTGATGGGTTTTGCCATCTTCTGGACCTCCAAACTTCCCCCAGACATATGGCTTATTAGAGTCAACGAAAGGGAACAGTGAGGTACCCAAACGGCTGCCAGTCTGGGACACAGAACAAAGGCCATGCACTAAAGGGCCAGTGGTCGATGGGATCAAAGAAATCCAGAAAACAGACATCAGAACAGAAATGCCTACTGTACTTTGGGGATCATTTTTTAAAATCTTATTTCTTAAGTTATAGCTAAACCTACATTGATTTTACACCTATGTACAGTATTTAGCAGTTGTGTTCTACAGCACTTTTGTACATGCTGGGTTTCGTTACTAACTGCAAAAGAAGATAATTACATAAGGCATATATATGTACAGGGTTTTGTCTTCACATCACCTGGGTCCTATAGCCGCAATGCCCACAGAGGGCAAGCACCTAGCCCCGTGGATGAAATTTATTGAGATGTGTAAAACGGAGGGCTCGACTCCATGTCTCACTGCATGAATGAATAGGCACCAGAGACCTTCCTCGTCATATCCCAGGGAAACTCTTTGAAAATCTTCTTTTGAGCGATCTGCTATTTTACAATACATGCAGGGGAGTAGCGTAAATCTCTAGTCAGATGTGCCCTATCCCGGGAGGAGACCAGGCTGGGACCACAAATGAGGGCATATGACACCTTAACCCAATCTGCAAGCTACCTTGTCAATCTGAACTAACTGAGAGGGCAGGTAGATATTTTACACCTTGAAGATTTGTTTCCTGGTAATGCCAAACTGAAATATAAGGAAAGAACAGAGTAAGAGACAGACAAGAAAGAGAATGAGAGACAAGGGAGGGTTGCGGGGGGTGGGGGGTGGGGTTGGAGAGGAGAAGGGGTGGCCCCGGACCGGGGACTAAACTTTGGATTCGTTCTCTAGGATTGCCACGTCACCATTCCTCTCCGTCTGCTCCTCAGGGTTCTTTTCCTCCTCCTCAGTCTCCAGTTCTGCGTGTTGGTTGAGTTTGCTGGAGACAGACCAGCTCAGGGGCAGCTCGGCCCTGCTGGCTAACTCGGCCAGCTCTTTGGCACTGAGAGATGGGGTGCTGGTCTCGTAGGTCTCGTGGAAGCTGTTGTAGTCGACTTCGTAGAACCCGTCCTCCAGCGTCAGGACAGGTGTGAATCGGTACCCCCAGAGGATCTCACTGGTGATGTAGGAGCTTCGAGCTTGGCACGTCATCCCTGCAGAGAGGAGAATAGAAGGATTAGTGCGTGTGTGTGTGTGTGTGCACGTGCGCACGTGCAGGCTTCCCACTGACCAGGGCGCTCAGGGAGCTGGGCAGTACTGCTGCGTGTAGTGTTGAGACTGTGATCTGTATAAGCTGTTGTAACAGGGAGGAACAGATCTGACTCCATATTTTATCTGCTTCCTTTAACCTTTGCACTCTGTTGCTTTTGCTGCAACTTACGAATGTTGGCGATAGCCTGAAATATACAGGAGACCCCATTTTCAGAGTTCTGACCTTTGAAGGTATAACACTGTCCTGTTGGTACAGAGATAAAAAGTTGCAGAACAGAGAATAACATTTGTCTTGCTGGAGTTTACAGGAAGGTCATGACCTGAACTATGTGGACAGTTGCAAGAAGAAAGGATTTCCCCTCTGAGAAGTTTGATGTTTTCGAACTGTGGTGCTGGAGTAGACTCTTGAGAGTCCCTTGGACTGCATGGAGATCCAATCAGTCCACGCTAAAGGAAATCAGTCTTTAATATTCATTGGCAGGGCAGATACTGAAGCTGAAGCTCCAATACTTTGGCCATCTGATGCAAAGAGCCGATTCATTGGAAAAGACCTGTTGCTGGGAAGGACTGAAGGCAGGAAGAGAAAGGGTTGACAGAGGATGAGATGGTTGGATGGCATCATCGGCTCAATGGACATGAGTCTGAGCAAACTCCAGGAGGTAGTGTAAGACAGGGAAGCTGGGGTTCCCTGCTGCAGTCTGTGGGGTCCCAAGGAATCAGACATAACTGAGCAACTGAGCAATGACAACCATACATCCTCCCCTTTTAATATAAAAGGAGCCGGCATCCTAAGTCAGGTAAGATGGTTCTTTGGGACACTAGTCCACCATCTTCTTGGTTTGCTGGCTTTCCAGATAAAGACAACTCCTCTCTCGATTTACTCTCCTTCAAGAAAAGTTATGACCAACCTAGGTAGCATATTCGAAAGCAGAGACATTACTTTGCCAACAAAGGTCCGTCTAGTCAAGACTATGGTTTTTCCAGTGGTCAGGTATGGATGTGAGAGTTGGACTGTGAAGAAAGCTGAGCACCGAAGAATTGATGCTTATGAACTGTGGTGTTGAAGAAGACGCTTGAGAGTCCCTTGGACTGCCAGGAGATCCAACCAGTCCATTCTGAAGATCAGCCCTGGGATTACTTTGGAAGGAATGATGTTAAAGCTGAAACTCCAGTACTTTGGCCACCTCATGTGAAGAATTGACTCATCGGAAATGACTCTGATGCTGGGAGGGATTGGGGGCAGGAAGAGAGGGGGACGACAGAGGATGAGATAGCTGGATGGCATCACCGACTTGGTGGACGTGAGTCTGAGTAAACTCTGGAAGTTGGTGATGGACAGGGAGGCCTGGTGTGCTGCGATTTATGGGGTCACAAAGAGTCAGACACAACTGAGCGACTGAACTGAACTGAGCAGTTCAAGCTTGGACTCGGTAACAGTGCTGCAACTAGCGAGGTGTGCTTCTTGTCACAGGTCTCGTGTGCCATATGCATGTGCTCTCCTGCAGAGTCCCAGCGAGCGAGGTGGGAGTTCTGGCCCACAGCAGGCAATACTTTCCTGCGAGGTCACAGGACAGCATGTGTGCACACACACACACGGGTACACACTCAGTGGCTGTGCCTTGTCCTCGTTTTGCTCCAAATTCACCTGAGGTCATGACTGGGATCTGACGTTGCTTTCAGAAGCTTTGCCTGAGTCCAACTGGGATTTGAGTGCTCTAGCCACAGACTTAGAAAGGTTGACTTATGAACTACACTTACATGCCCTTAAGCTGGAGGCCTACATCCCTGACACGTAGGCCATGACAGTGATTCCCCAAATAAGGCTGGAAAGGGAACCCATCCAAGTTTGTACTTTCCCTAGGACTAGCGGAGATGTCTTTCGGCTCATGCAATAATATAACAAAGTCGCTCCCCACCTCACCCGCCCTTCCTGCTTATAGATAAGAAAACTTTTTCTAATTTGCACAAAAATGCCATGTGAGCTACTGGTAGCCCAGTAATCAGGAGTGGCTTCCTTTTACATGTGAAAAGGCAGAACAAGGGAAATCCCACCAGTTACCTCCTTAAGGAGAGAAAACAAGGCAACAGGCTTGGGGTGAAATAGGGAAAGGGAAATGTCATTGGTGCATTCCCCCCCACGCTCCCCCCCCCCACCCCCAGGTCAAAGAATTCTCTTATGAAACTTCTCAGGAACTGGAAGCATTCATTCAGCCATCCCTTCAGGTCTGATTTTCCCTCCAGCTCAGTAAGCTCAGTGCTAAAAGCCCGTCCTAATTTTAGGGGCCCATGAAAACTTTTATTTTCTTTTAAAATCAGAAGAAAAAGAAAGAGATTTCAGGTAGAAGAAAATGTTAATATATTCATCTCTATATAAAGTATATTACATATTCAATGGACATGAGTTTGAGCAAACTCTAGGAGATAGTGAAGGACTGGGAAGCCTGGCATGCTGCAGGTTATGGGGTCACAAAGAGTCGGACATGACCGAGGGGCTGAACGACGAGCAACAACAGTGTATTACACAGTATGTGTGCAAGCGTGCTCACTCACTTAAGCAGAGTCTGACTCTTTGTGACCCCATGGACTGTAGCCCGCCAGGCTCCTCTGTCCCTGGGATTTCCCAGGCAAGAGCACTGGAGTGGGTTGCCATGCCCTCCTCCAGCGGATCTTCCTGACCCAGGGAGTGAACCTGCATCTCTTGCATTACAGGTGGATTCTTGACCACTGAGCCACCGGGGAAGCCCTCATTACATATCATATGAAGTAGGTTATATACTTCATACATATTATATCATGTAATTCTATAAAGATATAACTAAACATTTTAAAAATGGAATAAGGAGACCACAAAGGTGAAGCTCTGTAGGACTCATGGTATTCCTACTGCCTCATTGTGTTCATTCATCCAGGGCAGCAACCAGTCACTCATATATTGTCCGTCAGGACAGTTAATAACATGCATTAAGCAATTGCTTTATGCTGAATGCAGTTGGGGTAAGGAGAATAGGACACAAATGGGTTTTACACAGAAGGGTTCAGATCTACAAAATATTCCCACAGCAGTGCATTGACTTCTCATGGCTAAAAGAAGAAAATGGTCCTAAGGATCGGGACTTAAGGAGGCAGGACTAAAGGACTGACCTGCTGCAGCTGGCAGAGTCTGAGCCCACACAGTCCTCATTTAGCCCTTTGCTCTTCCTCTGAACCCCCAAACTGAATGCTACTCTTCTTCAGTGTTTTCCTGATTTGCCAATGATTTGGTCCCCTCACTCCCATGCCTCTAAAACAAGTTTACAAGGCTACTAGGCATTGCAAAGCAAAGAACAACAGCATCTTGTTTTGATTTTTCAAAGAACGTTTCTCTTTGGAGTTAGCAAGTCTTTAGCTGTGTTTGGGAGTCATGGGGGAAGGCAGGTGAGGGCAGGGTTATACGGGCTCAAAGTGAGGCGCAGACAGGAAGTCAAAAGGAAAGATGATAAAACAACGATAACTTTTTTACCCATAAAAGAAGCATATGTTTATTTTAACATGACTAGAAAACAGAGACAGGCACACAAATTAATATCCACCCAGATTTTCATTTCTGGTTATGTAAATAGCCAAATTTACATACAGACTGGTTCCAAATAGGAAAAGGAGTACATCAAGGCTGTATATTGTCACCCTGCTTGTTTAACTTATATGCAGAGTACGTCATGAGAAATGCTGGGCTGGAGGAAGCACAAGCTGGAATCAAGATTGCCGGGAGAAATATCAATAACCTCAGATATGCAGATGACACCACCCTTATGGCAGAAAGTGAAGAAGACCTAAAGACCCTCTTGATGAAAGTGAAAGAGGAGAGTGAAAAAGTTGACTTCAGGCTCAACATTCAGAAAACGAAGATCATGGCATCTGGTCCCATCACTTCATGGCAAATAGATGGGGAAACAATGGAAACAGTGGCAGACTTTATTTTTGGGGCTCCAAAACCACTTCAGATAGGTAACTGCAGCCATGAAATTAAAAGACGCTTACTCCTTGGAAGAAAAGTTATAACCAACCTAGACAGCATATTAAAAAGCAGAGACATTACTTTGTCAACAAAGATCCATCTAGTCAAGGCTATGGTTTTTCCAGTGGTCATGTTTGGATGTGAGAGTTGGACTGTGAAGAAAGCTGAGGGCCGAAGAATTGATGCTTTTGAACTGTGGTGCTGGATAAGCCTCTTGAGAGTCCCTTGGACTGCAAGGAGATCCAACCAGTCCATCCTAAAGGAGATCGGTCCTGGGTGTTCATTGGAAGGACTGATGTTGAAGCTGAAACTCCAATACTTTGGCCACCTGATGCGAAGAGCTCACTCATTGGAAAAGACCCTGATGCTGGGAGGGATTGGGGGCAGGAGGAGAAGGGGACGACAGAGGATGAGATGGTTGTATGGCATCACCGAGTCAATGGACATGGGTTTGGGTGGACTCCAGGAGTTGGTGATGGACAGGGAGGCCTGGCGTGCTGTGATTCATGGGGTCACAAAGAGTTGGACATGACTGAGCGACTGAACTGAACTGAAAATAGCCAAATGGAACTAGAAATTAAAAATACAATGATTAAAATTAAACTCTATATGCTAAATTTATGTTAAAATCAATTGGTTTGACATCTGATTGGAATTGGCTGAAGAGAGAATCAGGAACTTGAGATACAGGTGTGAAGAAACAACGCAGGAAGCAGCTAAGAGGGGAAAGGACCTCTGAAAACCCTCTCCTCCATGAAGGTAACGAGGACATTGGCAGAAATTGACAAGACAAACTCTTCAAAGCTCTGTAAATGAACTCCAGGAGTGTTTGTTCAAGAAAAATGGCAGAATCTCAGTAAGAACCCTAAGCTTGGCAAAGATTCAGCGTCCCCCTGCTCATCTTATGTTAGCCTTAAAGATCAATAGCTTGGGCTTCCCCTGGGGGCTCAGTGGCAAAGAATTGACCTGCCAGAGCAGGAGACGTGGGTTTGGCCCCTGGTCGGGGAGGACCCCACTTCTGCAGGGCAACTAAGCATGTGGGCCACAACTGCTGAAGGCTGTGCATTCCAGAACCCATGATCAGCAACCAGAGAGGCCCCCACAATGAGAAATCCATGCACGGCACCCAGAGATTGGCCCTGCATGCTCCAACCAGAGAAAAAGCCCAGGCAGCAATGAAGACCCAGCATGGACAACAATAAAAAACAAACAAACACAAAAACAACAAATCCAATAGCCGGCAATTGTGGTGTAAAAGAGCAGCTAGCAACTCCCGGAGGGGTAGGAACAGATTTGGAGCTCTTTCAAAGTCTCATGTGCAGAATTCGCATTATTTGAAGTTTCTAGCAGTTCCCTAGAAAGCCCCATTCACAAAGCTTGTCTCTGTTTTGACCAGGCACAGATCTTGCCCAATGAAAATAGCCTTTTTCCTTGAGTCATTTGTTGAAAACAAACAGTGGCTAAATTTTGTACTCCCCTTCCCCCAAATACATATGTTGTTCCAACACCCCCAGAACCTCAGATTGTGACTGCATTTGAAGAGAGGGTCTTTAAAGAGGTAATTAAATTAAAATGAAGCCATGTGGGGGTGTCCTAATTCTCTCTGACTGGTGTCATTACGAGAAGAGATTAGTTATACAGACGAGGACAGAGGAAAGACTCTTTGAAGACACAGGGAGAAGGTGGCCACCTCTATTCACAGACTGAGCAGGGAGAAGCCGGCCTTGCCAGCGCCTTCATCTTGCACGCCTAGCCTCCAGAATTATGAGACAATGAATTTCTGGTGTTTAAGCCTCCCAGTCTGCAGCGCGTTGTGATGTCAGCCCTAACAAACGAATGTGCTTATTGAATTTCAGTGGGATAGTCAAATACATTTTCATAGCACCACTTTAATAAGATTTTGTTGTTCAGTCACTGAGTCACGTCCGACTCCTTGCAACCCCATGGACTGCAGCACTCAAAGGCCTCTCTGTCCTTCACTATCTCCCAGAATTTGCTCAAACTCGTGTCTATTGAATTGGTGATGCCATCCAACCATCTCATCCTCTGTCATCCCCTTCTCCTCCTGCCTTCACTGTTTTCCAGCATCAAAGTTTTTTCTAATGAGTCAGTTCTTTGAATCAGGCGGCCAAAGTGTTGGAGCTTCAGCATCAGTCCTTCCAATAAATATTCAGGGTTGGTTTCCTTTTGGATGGACTGGTTTGATATCCTTGCAGTCCAAGAGACTCTGAATAGTCTTCTTCAACACCACAGTTCAAAAGCATCAGTTCTTCGGTGTTCAGCCTTCTTTATGGTCCAGCTCTCACATCTGTGCATGATTATTGGAAAAACCACAGCTTTGACAATACGGAGCTTTACTTTGTCAGCAAAGTGATGTCTGTGCTTCCTAATACTCTGTCTAGGTTTGTTACAGCTTTTCTTTCAAGGAGCAAACCTCTTAATTTCGTGGATGCCGTCACCGTTCGCAGTGATTTTGGAGCCCAAGAAAATAAAGTCTGTCATTGCTTCCGTTTTTTTCCCATCTACTTGCCACAAAGTGATGGGACCAGATGCCATGACCTTAGGTTTCTGAATGCTGAGTTTTAAGCCAGCTTTCTCAGTCTCCTCACTACTGCGTGTAAACTAGATAGCTAGTGGGAAGCTGCTGTGTAGCACAGGGAGCTCAGCTCTGCGCTCGGGGATGACCTGGAGGGTGGGATGGGGGTGCGTGGGAGGGAGGCTCAAAAAGGGAGGGGAGATATGTAAGCAGAGAGCTGATGTTGTATATACGTTGTTGTATAGCAGAAACTAACACAGTAGTATAAAGCAAATCTCCTCCAATTTAAAAAAATGAGTAAATGAGATTTAAACAAATGCTCATGGATGCTTTTCCCAGTTTTATCCGTCTTTTGGTGTCCTAATTCATTGTAGAAGAGATAAAAAAAGAAAATGTATTTGTCTAACAGTATTGAAAAGTATTTCTAGTGTAAGCCGTGAATTTTCATTTCCTTCAGAAAGATCCCTGTCTTACATTTTGACATTGGTCCCAGTCCATTCTTAGAAAAAATGTGATTTTTACTGTTGTTGAAAAAATAACCAAATAAAACCAACTAAGACGGAGCTACCCACATTATATCAGCGTGTGGCAATGGAGCCCTTGTGATTTCCAGTGTCACTTAACTCAGGGAAGTGTGACTGACTCGGAGAACAAGTTTTCATGGGTTTTGTTTTAGGCTTTGGAATGAGTGTGAGCAGAGGATGCAGAATTTTATTTCTTTAATAAAGAAGATGAAATGTGAAAAACACACAAATATCAGCAACACTGACAAAGGAAAACAGGAATGATGAAGGTATATGCACCACGCAGGCGAATGTTTAGATACCGTGTATCTATATATGTGGGCTTTCCAGATGGCTCGGTGGTGAAGGATCCGCCTGCCAACCAAGAAACCCCAAGTGGGTTTGATCCCTGGGTTGGGAAGATCCCCTGGAGGAGGGCCTGACAATCTACCTCAGTATTCTTGCCTGGGCAAAGCCACGGACAGAGGAGCCTGGCGGGGACAGTCCACGGGGTCACAAAAGAGTCAGACACGACTAGCAACAACAAATCCATACACACATAGAAGCCATAAAATAAGGGGAGACTTTCTTGAATCCAGAAAAAAAGAAGATTCAATCAGTGTGTATGCTGTTGTGTTTGCTTTTCGTATCAGAAAGATCATCACATTGTCCTGAGGTAGGATTCTTAAGAAAGCAAAGCAATCTGTGGAAAACGAGATGCTTCTTTTGTCGAAATGAGCACAACCTGAAAAGTCTGATCTCCAAGTTGGGGGGCACAGCCTTCACCCTGGGCTGTCTTGCCGTTTGCATTTCTAATTCTCACGCCTGTATGTGTGCTGTCTTCTTTATCGTGAATGCCTTTTCTTCAGCGGCATCTTGCTCGTCTTATCAGAGCTGATTTATAATCTCCTTTTCTACCTCCTCTGGGGCTGATGGACTTCCCTCATAGCTCAGCTGGTAAAGAATCCGCCTGCAATGCCGGAGACCTTGGTTTGATCCCTGGGCTGGGAAGATCTCCTGGAGAAGGGAAAGGCTACACACTCCTGTATTCTGGCCTGATCGCAAAGAGTCGGACACGGCTGAGCGACTTTCACTTTCGCTTTCCCGGGGACTGACCTCTGTTGAATTAGGACTAGGAACCCAGGGCTAGCAGGACAGACAATACAGCGAGATCCCATCCCAGCCTTCTCACAGCTTCTGCAACTCAGGTTAAGCTTCTGGTTTCCTTGTAGAATGGTGAATGCCTCGATGTTTCTTTTTTATTTCCATACCACTTAGCAATTGCTTCACGGTAGGAGGTTCCTCCCAGATACCTCTTGTTAAGTGAAGAGGATGGACCTAAGGAACTCTAGAGAAATGTTGATTAGAATTGTCTGACATGTATCATTAAATTAAAAGATGGCTTGTGGTCCTTAGAAAAGAAAGTGGGAGATTTCTGCTTCCTGGGTTATGTCAGATTATCTGGGAAGGACTCTCAGCTAGAATGTGAACTAGATACCAGAAAATGACAAACATTTAAATTTTATCCAAAGTAAGTTCAATAAAAAGTAAGGGACAGGATTTCTGGGCTTGGTGAAGATGGAGTCACTTCAGCCTTTCCTTCCCATTGCTTATAGCCAAGACTTCTGGACAAAATACAAAACGCAGCCACCTGCAGACTCTGGAAAGTTACCACTAGGGGGATGATAAAGGTTTAAAACTCAACATTCAGAAAACTAAGATCATGGCATCCAGTCCCATCACTTCATGGCAAATAGATGGGGAAACAATGGAATCAGTGACAGATTTTATTTTCTTGGGCTCCAAAATCACAGCACATGGTGACTGCAGCCATGAAATTAAAAGATGTTTGCTCTTTGGAAGAAAAACTATGACAAACCTAGACAGCATATTAAAAAGCAGAGACATTACTTTGCCAACAAAGGTCCGTATAATCAAAGCTATGGTTTTTCCAGTAGTCATGTGTGGATGTGAGAGTTGGACCGTAAAAAAAGCTGAGCACTGAAGAGTTGATGCTTTTGAACTGTGGTGTTGGAGAAAACTCTTGAGAGTCCCTTGGACTGCAAGGAGATCAAGTCAGTCAGTCCTAAAGAAAACCAAGCCTGAGTATTCATTGGAAGGACAGATGCTGAAGCTGAAGCTCCAATACTTAGGTCACCTGAGGCGAAGAACTGACTCACTGGAAAAGAACCTGATGCTGGGAAAGATTGAAGGCGGGAGGAGAAGGGGACGACAGAGGATGAGATGTTTGGATGGCATCACCGACTCAATGGACATGGGTTTGGGTGGACTCTGGGAACTGGTGATGGTAGGGAGGCCTGGTGTGCTGCGGTTCATGGGGTTGCAAAGAGGTGGACAAGACTGAGAGACTGAACCAGCAATACTGTGTAACATAATATGTGTAACATAATATGTGACATACATTATTTTGTACTTATCAAGTATTATATTTTAAAAAGGGCTTCCCTGGTGGCTCAGACAGTAAAGCATCTGCCTGCGATGCAGGAAACCTGGGTTCAATCAGTAACTCCATTTTTTGCTGTAGTATTAGCCTGCTTATGTTTTGTGTAAGGGCCCTTCTTGTTCTGTGCTTTCAAAACTGATTTTTTTTTCCTTTTTTTCCCTTGAAGAATAGTTGATTTACAATGTGTTAGTTTCAGGTATACAGCAAAGTGATTAAGTTATATGTGTATATATTCTTTTCAAAGTATTCTCCAATGTGGTTTATTACAAGATACTGAATAGTTCCCTGTGCTATAGAGTAGGCCCCTGTTGTTTATATGAACTTACTCTTTTTATGTAAAGAATTAGAAACGGTAGAAAAGAACTGTGGCATAATCTAATCTCTATAATTCTGCTTTGTACTATCATTTATGGGTTTCCCTGTGGCTCAGGTGGTGAAGAATCTGCCTGCAAAGCAAGAGACCTTGGTTCAATTCCTGGGTCAGGAAGATCTACTGGAGAAGGGATAGTATACCCATTGCAGTATTCTTGGGCTTCCCTGGTGGCTCGGGTTGTAAAGAATCTGCCTGCAATGCAGGAGACCTGGGTTCAATCCCTGGGTTGGAAAGATCCCCTGGAGAAGGGAACAGCTACCCACTCCAGTATTCTGGCCTGGAGAATTCCAAGCAGTGTACGGTTCATGGGGTCCCAAAGAGTTGGACTGTCATTTAAATGTTCCCAAGCATTTGTTGGCTCAAAATGGCTATAATGCTTTTCTTCAAGCTATTTTGTTCTCAGAATTGCTAACCACTATTTTTTTGGGGTGATATTTATTAAATGCAACCCATATGCTAATTACTGCAGTCCTAGCCTCAAGGGACCCACAGTCCCATCTTTTCATTCCTGTAGCAGTTCAGCCTCAGATATTCTGACTGGGACTTTCAGAAGTGAGGACCCTGGTCTAAAGACCAAGGACTCATCAAGATCAACATCCAATTGGATGCCTGGGGCCTTTGGAATAAATGGTGGGGATGGGGAGGGAGGTTTGGTACCTCTGGGGTCTAACCTCCATTCCTGTCTCCTTGGCTCCATGTTCTAGCTGGTGGCGTTAAACGGAAGTGCGTGATTGTGTTTGCCACCTTTCAACTAACTTTTCATGCATTTTTGTTTCCTTGACAGTGAGTCGGAAATTAGGTCCCTGTAGAGTAGAATGCCGCCTACTCAGCCTCCTTGACTGCCTTCTGTGCAAATAAGCCTGGGAGATGCCACCACTGCGAGTCAACTTAGAGGAGGGTGAGATGAAGGGGATGCAGCTGGAAGACTTGTGCTCTGAATGACAGTCTCCATTTCTCTTATTCTGCATTATCATGTCACTGTCACCTTCATGGAACACTCCTAAGTAGTTGCTCTGAGCTGGGGCTTTCCCAAGGCCTTTACCATGTCTATTTCACTTAATCCTTACACCAGTGCTGTGAGCAGGTGCTGTCACGCTACTCCTGTTCTACAGATGAGGAAACTGAGGAGTGGAGACCACTCACGTCCCATCCCTGGGGAATCTGGCCTTGCCATCTCAAGAAAAACAGCTGGACACTGACATTACAAGACAGCATGGAGGCCAGCGGGGTCGGAGGAGAAAGGGCCTCTTGGCGTGTTCTTGGGCCAGGCAAGCCTTTTTGACGTTGTGCTTGAGAAGGCTGCTTGATTTCTGCCAAAGCTTGTCGGGTCTAAGTTATTTCCCCCAAAGCCCAAAGGGGTAGGGCTGTGTGTATGTGTGTGTGTGTGTGTTTGTGTTTGTGCCTTAAAAAAATTATTGCACTTAATTTCTCTGCTGAGAACTTCTCTGCTGTGTGTCAGTCGCTCAGTCGTGTCTGACTCTTTGCAACCCCATGGACTGCAGCCCTCCAGGCTCCTCTGTCCATGGGATTCTCCAGGCCAGAATACTGGAGTGGGTTGCCATTTCCTCCTCCAGGGAATCTTTCCGACCCAGAGATTGAACCTGGGACTCCTGCATTGCAGGCAGATTCTTTACTGTCTGAGCCAATTTCTGGTTAATCTTCCAAGAATTTAACTCACTTGGAAGCGAATAGAAACAGCCCATCTCTTTTGGTGGTGTTCCCTTCCTTGAGTAAGATGGTGTTAGAGTAAGGAGTGGTGAAAGAGGCAAGGCTTGGTGGTGGTGTTGAACAGAAAGCCTGAAAGCCAGGAAACCAAGCTGAGGCCCAGCTGAGGGATCTGATAAGCCCTGAGCCAACATGGGTAAGGCCCTGCAAGATGGAGATTTAACAGACAAAGTCCTATTTTTAGATTCACGGTGACAGATAATGACAAGAGACGTCTCGTGCAGAATAGCAATATGATGAAAGCCATCCGCAAGACAGACCCCTGAAAAAAGCCAGAGGTACTCTCTTAGCAGATAAAAAATGCATCACAAAGGCCTGGAGAATGTGATTCCAATGAAATAAGATGAAATACGATGGATATGAACCACCCTCACCACTTTGGAATTCTGTAAAATAAATCTAAATTGCCGGTGCTCAGAAACAGAGAATTAACTGCTGACATTTTGCCTTTTTATTTCAAATACCAGGCTATATGATGCAATGTTTTCCTTGACTCTTGGTTCTCATTCTAATAAACCTGCACTGAATTAGTGCAGTGATAAAGTGTTCTGCGCTAATGTTTATAGGTCTTTGTGTCGAGAAGGATGTTGGTGATTTACCAAGTCCAGTGTCAAAAAGAAGCAGAATAATCTTGCCGTAATAGTGGTTTTAGTTCAGGAGGCTCAGCCAATTGCTGATCATTTAAATAACAAGTCCTGCCTTATGTTCAGGTTAAAAATACCTTCAGTAAACAGCTGTGCTTTTTCTGTTACTGAGGTACTGGACAGCCACTGAAGTTCATCTCTAGCTACACAAAAAGATATTGAAATGTCCTTTTAAAAAAAGTGCCTAAAAAAAGACACTCTACATGTGTACTCCTAATTCTGCTTTCACCAAGTTCAGTTCAGTTCAGTCTCTCAGTCGTGTCCGACTCTTTTTGACCCCATGAATCACACCACGCCAGGCCTGCCTGTCCATCACCGACTCTCGGAGTTTACCCAAACCCATGTCCATCGAGTCGGTGATGCCATCTAGCCATCTCATACTCTGTCATCCCCTTCTCCTCCTGCCCCCAATCTGCTTTCACCAAAGTAGTTGATAAATTCATAAATCAAGTATTGAATTAAATAATATGCATTATTTATTGAGTGTTTATTGTACGCGTCTGTGTGTGTAGCTACTTAGTAATGTGTGACTCTTTGCGACCATATGGACTGTAGCCCGCCAGGCTCCCCTGTCCACAGGATTCTCAAGCAAGAACACTGGAGTGGGCTGCCATGCTCTCCTCCAGGGGATCTTCCCGACCCAAGAACTGAACCCATTTTTTTATGGGTCTCCTGCATTGCAGGCAGGTTCTTTACTGGCTGAGCCATTGGGGAAGCCTGTTTGCTGTCTGCCAGGCACCAATGCTTTACATTCGTCAACCAATAACATCTTACAACAGCCCTCTTAGGTGGGTGGTGCTACGATACCTATTTTACATAGAAGCCAACTAAGACAAAGAGAAGTTAAATAATTTTCTGGGTCACACGTTTTATGGACTGAACTGTATGCCTCTGAAATTCCTGTACTGAAGCCCGAACCCTCTTACGCGACTGTGTTTGGAAATAGGAACTTTAGAGAGGGAATTAAAGTTAAACGATGTCATCTAATGCAAAAGAAATGGTGTCCTTTTGGAGGAAGAGACACCAGAGAGCTTTAGTCTCTTTCCACCTGTGCTCAGAGAGCAGGCCCCGTGAGGACACAGCCAGAGGGCGGCTGTCCCCCAGCTGAGAAAGAGGCCCCGCCAGAAACTAATCCTCTCGGCTCCTCGATTCTAAATGTCCGGCCTCCAGAATGGTGAGAAGATAAAGTTCTGCTGGTTAAGCCATTCAGTCTGCAGTATCTTGTTACGGCAGCCCTAACAGGCTAATACCAGTGGCTCATTAGTGGAAGCAGAGCTCTAGTTTAAGGAGTCAGCCTCTAGAGCCTATATATCTGTTCTTTAAAAGAGGGATTATGTGTTCACTGTGATGTTTCTAACTCCTCCTGCATGCGAGCATGCTCAGTGGTGTCGGATTCTCTGCCACCCCATGGACTGTAGCCCGCCAGGCTCCTCGGTCCATGGGATTCTCCAGGCAAGAGTACTGAAGCGAGTTGCCACTTCCTCTTCCAGTGGATCTTCCCGACCCAGCGATCGAACCTGCCTCTCTTGTGTCTCCTGAATTGGCAGGCGGGTTCTTTACAACTAGCACCACCTGGGAAGAGCTTGTAACTCCTTTAAGTGCCTAATACTTAAATTTATGAAATAAAATGGAGCGTGGCTGAATCATCATGGCCAGAGGATGTTGCCATTGGGTGTTGTAACTTAGTTGTCAACAAATACCTGCTTACCATTTATCTTTCCCACGATATCATCCATTTTTTTTCCCACCAGCTCTCCTAAGCCTGTCCATCCTTGCCTGGTCTTCCACACAAATATGCTTATTCTCTACTGAGTGGAGCACTGGCTACCAGCTCCAGAATGTTGCTTGGAGACATCAAGCAACCTTGATTCTTTTTAAAGAAATCATGAGATAGCCTCAAATCAAATCACAAACTGTAGAATTCTTCCTCAACCCCTCCCACTCTGTGTGTGTGTCTCTCACAGTTCTGGGATCCCAACAGTCTACACATTTTATCACTGGCTCTTTCCTACAAGCACACAAAGCAGTTTAGGAATGATGACACCAGTAAGGGGGCTTCCCAGGTGGCGCAGTGGTGAAGAATCCGCCTGCCCATGAAGGAGCCATAGGAGACGCAGGTTTGATTTCTGGATCAGAAAGATCCCCTGGAGGAGGAATTGGCATCCACTCCAGTATTCTTGCCTGGAAAATCCCATGGGCAGAGAAGCCCGGTGGTATTGCAAAGAGTCGAACACGACTGAGGGACTGAGCACACACACAAGTCTGCTGAGGATTTGTTTGTATAAGACTCAGACCTCGAAGCAAGAGGATCAGATATCCTTCCAGCTAACAGAAAAACCCCTGTGGCTTGGCGCGAAAGCCCCAGCATGTACCAGCAGAGAGTTAACCAATCAAAGACTGCCAAATGCACTTGAAAGCCAATCAGAATGCTTCCCCACTTCCAGAAATTCTCTAATACAACACTCGCCAATCAAAGACAGTCTTGACATTTCTACCTTTTACTCTATAAAATCCATGAATTTCTCTGAGAAGGAAACAGATGGTAGCAAACTATTAATATCCCCTATTATCTGAATAAACTACTTTTTGTTAATAGTACAGGTGTTCTTTGTACTGTTGAAACCTATGAGGTGAAATTAAAAATTGTAATTCTTTTAAACTTTAAACTATTCCCACTAGTAAAAATCCAAGTACAGAGTTCCAATTTATTGAATTCATCTTCTTTTCTATGTGGCCATGTTATCTGTTAAAATTTCTTTTCCCTACATTCTTTTTTTTAAATTGAAGTATAGTTGCTTTATAAAGAAAGCTGAGGGCTGAAGAATTGATGCTTTTGAACTGTGGTGTTGGAAAAGACTCTTGAGAGTTGCTTGGACTGCAAGGAGATCCAACCAGTCTATCCTAAAGGAAACCAGTCCTGAATATTCATTGGGAGGACTGATGCTGAGGCTGAAGCTCCAATACTTTGGCCACCTGATTCGAAGAGCTGACTCATTTGAAAAGACTCTGATGCTGGGAAAGATTGAAGACAGGAGGAGAAGGGGACAACAGAGGTTAAGATGGTTGGATGGCATCACTGACTCAATGGACATGAGTGTGAGTAAACTTTGGGAGCTGGTGATGGGCAGGGAGGCCTGGCGAGCTGCAGCCCATGGGGTCGCAAAGAGTCGGACACGACTGAGCGACTGAACTGGACTGAAAGTTGCTTTACAGTGTTGTGTCAGTGAAAGTTGCTCAGTGGTGTCAGACTCTCTGCAACCCCGTGGACTGTAGCCCGCCAGGCTCCTCTGTCCATGAGGTTCTCCAGGCAAGAATACTAGAGTGGGTTGCCATTTCCTTCTCCAGGGGATCTTCCCGAGGCAGGGATTGAACCTGGATCTCCTGCTCTGGTAGGTGGGTTCTTTACTGTCTGAGCCAACTCTCTGCTGTACAATGAAGTGAATCAGCTGTAAGTACACAAATATCCCTTCCCTCTTGCATTTCTCTCCCTCTTCCATCCTAACCCCTTTCCATCCCCCCAATCCCTTTCATCCTACTCCCCCTCCATCTCGTATAACACAGTGCTGAGCTCCCTGTGTTATGTAGCAGCTTCCCACTAGCTGTCTATTTTACACATATCTGTGCATTGCATGCTCAGTTGCTCAGTTGCTCTTTGTGACCCCATGGACTGTAGTTCACCAGGCTCCTCTGTCTGTGGAATTTTCCAGGCAAGGATACTGGAGTGGGTTGCCATTTCCTCCTCCAGGGGATCTTCCCAACTTAGGGACTGAACCTACATCTCTTAGGTCTCCTGCATTGGTAGATGGATTCTTTAACACTGAGCCACATGTAGTTATGTATACATGTCCATCCTAATCTCCCAGTTCATCCCACACTCCCCTTCTCCCGTGTGCCCACATGTACATTCTGTATGTGTCTCTATTCCTGCCCTGCAAATAGGTCCATCAGTATTATTTTTCTAGATTCCACATATATGCGAGCTGCTAAGTCACTTCAGTTGTGTCCGACTCTGTGCGACCCCATAGATGGCAGCTCACCAGGCTCTCTCTTCCCTGGGATTCTCCAGGCAAGAACACTGGAGTGGGTTGCCATGTCCTTCTCCAATGCATGAAAGTGAAAAGTGAAAATGAAGTCGCTCAGTTGTGTCCAACTCTTAGTGACCCCATGGACTGCAGCCCACCAGGCTCCTCCGTCCATGGGATTTTCCAGGCAAGAGTACTGGAGTGGGTTGCCATTGCCTTCTCCATATATATCTGTAAATATGATATTTGCTTTTCTCTTTCTGCCTTATTTCACTCTAGGGCCATCTATATCTCTATTTGTTTCTAATTGTGTTTCCTTTTAGGATTTGTTTTTGTCATCCATTTCTTAAAAGAAATCTTAAACCTCTTAAATCATTCAAAAATAAGGTCAGTATAAAAAGATATATTCAGAAAGGTCTCATTCCTACCTCTTCTTTTATCCTATTTCCACTTACTTCCTGTATGTAGCCATGTTCATTAGTTTCTGCTTTACTTCCTGTTTTCTTTTGTAAAATAAGCCAACGTAGACAGGCAGACACTCTTATTTTTCATTTTGACCCTACGGAGGGCATGCATTTCAGGACAGGGAGCTGTGTGATGATTTCCTCCTGCTAGAAGGAAACGGCAACCCACTCCAGTGTTCTTGCCTGGAGAATCCCAAGGATGGGGGAGCCTGGTGGGCTGCCGTCTCTGGGGTCGCACAGAGTTGGACACGACTGAAGCGACTTAGCAGCAGCAGCAGCAGAGAAATTTGGAATCTCTGGATGTGCTCATTGCTTACTGTCACAGAATCCATAGTGGTACAGTGGCACAGTGAAGCTGAACAGTCGGGGCTGGAGGCAGACGGGCCCAGGCTGGCATCTGGGTTGCCCAGAGTCTCCTTGTGCCCTGGATAGGCTACTTAGTGTCTCTCGCTCCTCATCTGTCATAGCCGAGACATTAATGACCAGAGTAGAGATACGAAGGCATCTGCAAGAAGTTTCAACCTGGGGACTTCCCCGGTGGTCCAGTGGCTAAGATACCCCACTCTCCATGCAGGGGGGCTTGGGTTCCATCCTTGGTCAAGGAACTAGATCCCCCATGCCACAGCCGAGAGTTCACGTAGAGCAAGAGAAGATTCTGCACGGCGAAATAAAGATCCTGTGTGCTGCAGCCAAGAACCAGCGCAGCCACAAAAACAAACTAAAACGATAGAAAAGAAATTCAGCACGAAAGCCTTAACAGAGAGTTCTGCCAAGGACACCACTGGCCGTCCTCTTAGGTCCCTTCCTCCCTTTGGTCAAGTATAAAAGCTGATCTTTCTTGTAGAGTTAGCAGCATCGATCAACAGCATTCGTCCCTTATGTCAGGTGTTTGTGGCTTGTTGATTTTTTTATAAAAGTAACAAAAATCTTACGGAGGAAGATCTGAAAACATCATGCTTCATTTTCCTATGGGTTTACTTGACGCCTTATTAGTCTCTGAACGTTTCCAAATACCCTTTGATGCCTAATATTTGAAGTCACTCTTCTCTTCAAAGTGAAGAGTGTTAATGGCTCAGTTGTGCTTGACTCTTTGTGACCCCATGGATTTTAGCCCACCAGGCTCCTCTGTCCATGGGATTCTCCAGGCAGGGATACTGGAGTGGGTTGCCATTTCCTCCTCCAGGGGATCTTCCTGATCATGTCCCCCATTCTTCTACATTTTCCAGGCAATGTTTTTAACTTTTAATGTCAAGGACCCTTTTGGGAATCTTATGAAATTCATAGATCCTTTCTTAACAGTTTGCACATGGTCAAGTGCTCTGGGACTAAAGCTGATGGGATCCTAGGTTCTGACAAAACAAAGGGAAGCGAACAAAAATAAAACAAGAAAACCATTCTGGCTTTAGGGAAAAATGTGTGCCTGCAGGTGAAGAGGAAGAGGTTTAAGGGAAAACAGGAAGAGAGGGCTTAGTTACACTGCACGTGGGTTGTAGGCAGCCCGTGTGCTTCCTCTGTAGCCAGTGCTCTCCCTACTGGAATCTTGCTCGTGAGTGGGTGCTGAGTCACTTCAGTTGTGTCTGACTCTTTGCCATCCCATGGACTGTAGCCTGCCAGGCTCTTCTGTCCATGGGATTCTCCAGGCAAGAATACTGGAGTGGGCTGCCATGCCCTTCTCCAGGGGATCTTCCTGACCCAGGGATTGAACCCGGGTCTCCTGCATTGCAGGAGGATTCTTTACCATTTGAGCTACCAGGGAAGTATATGAGATGAGAAAAACTGAGGATGAGACTAAGTCTTATGACAATGTAACATCTGAAGGTGGAGAAGGATGAGCTTGCCCAGGATGTTAGGAGAGAGGATGGTTAGAGACATAGAAAGGCAGAAGGGTGGAGGGTGGAGAAGCCAAGGAGAGAAACGTTTTGAGAAGGGCAGGTGGTGAACAGTGCCCAAAAAACTGATGAGAAAGACTGTCCCAAACTGAAAACTGTATGTTGGATTTCAGACATGGTGGTCATTGTCAACTTAGTGACGGCTGATGGGTAACGGAGTCAGTGAAGTGGGTTGGGAAGTGGCCTTGAAGTGAGGAGGTGGGGTGAGTGAGTTTAGGAAAGTTTGTCAAGAATCTGGCCACAGAGATGAGGAGGGGAGGCAGTTGTTGGCCAGGGACATGGAACTGAGTAATTTCTTGAAGACGTGGATACCTGACCGCATTCAAATACTGATGGGAAAGGCTTTGAGTGGGCAGGGCTCGGTTTAAGTTGGAAGAAGAGGTGATCAGTGAACTTACGATTCTGAGAGATGGATAAAGCTGGGATCTGAAGGTGAAGGGGCCCCTCTGTCCTCTCTGGGTGTTGGTCCTGATGAATTTGTGATATGGGGATTTCTGTCTTGAAGTTCCTGTTTTCTTTGTGAAGTAGGATGTGGGTGGGGGAAGATTTGAAATTTTCTGTGTTGAGTGGGAGAGTGCGTTAATTGGAGAAGCAAAGACGGAACGAGACAGGAAGGTAATCATGAATTTGTCGTGACTATTTGTTGCTAATATTCCCCCTTCCTAAAGGGCTCAGAGTTGTATTAGGTGCATTCCACCACGACAGCCCATGAACTTTGGGGTCCCCCTTGGCTTAAGCTTGTTAATACAATCCATTTTCTTAGCCACGGTCACTGGTTCCAGAAGGCGCAGGCGGTTCATTTAGTGGTTCGTGCAGGATGAATTTAAAGACCATTGTATCAAGTGATGGACAGAAGTGAGTCCACAATCACAAACCAGTGCACATACAGCCCTGCTAGAGTGGAGGAGGGGAGCAGCTCGAGTGACAGCTTAGATACAAATTATCCACGTTTAAAGTGGGAAGTGATTGTTACCTTTTAACTGGCAAATTTAAGGTTTCTTTTTTCCTTCAAGGAAACAAAAAGGGAGTTTAAGAGAAGAGTTAATTTCAGCTGCAGAGAAAAGTCAGTTCTCTCCCTGCTTCCTGAGTGTTGCGTCCATAAAATTATAAACTCTCCTTGAACGTATTTTTAACAGTTGGCTTAAAATTCTTAGGACGCCTCCTTCTCAAATAAAACAAAAACTGACATTTATAACTCAAGTGCCTCATCTTGGAGGGGAAAAAGCAGAATCTGTGAGCCTGANGGGATCTGAAGGTGAAGGGGCCCCTCTGTCCTCACTGTCCTTGGGTGTTGGGCCTGATGAATTTGTGATATGGGGATTTCTGTCTTGAAGTTCCTATTTTCTTTGTGAAGTAGGATGTGGGTGGGGGAAGATTTGAAATTTTCTGTGTTGAGTGGGAGAGTGGGTTAATCGGAGAAGCAAAGACGGAACGAGACAGGAAGGGGTAATCATGAATTTGTCCCCCTTCCTAAAGGGCTCAGAGTTGTATTAAGTGCATTCCACCATGACAGCCCATGAACTTTGGGGTCCCCCTTGGCTTAAGCTTGTTAATACAATCCATTTTCTTAGCCACGGTCACTGGTTCCAGAAGGCGCAGGCGGTTCATTTAGTGGTTCATGCAGGATGAATTTAAAGACCACTGTATCAAGTGATGGACAGAAGTGAGTCCACAATCACAAACCAGTGCACATACAGCCCTGCTAGAGTGGAGGAGGGGAGCATCTCGAGTGACAGCTTAGATACAAATTATCCACATTTAAAGTGGGAAGTGATTGTTACCTTTTAACTGGCAAATTTAAGGTTTCTTTTTTCCTTCAAGGAAACAAAAAGGGAGTTTAAGAGAAGAGTTAATTTCAGCTGCAGAGAAAAGTCAGTTCTCTCTCTGCTTCCTGAGTGTTGCGTCCATAAAATTATAAACTCTCCTTGAACGTATTTTTAACAGTTGGCTTAAAATTCTTAGGACGCCTCCTTCTCAAATAAAACAAAAACTGACATTTATAACTCAAGTGCCTCATCTTGGAGGGGAAAAAGCAGAATCTGTGAGCCTGAGGATGCTTTCTGGCAAGTTTACAAAGCTTAGGAAAGCTTAGGTGATTCTAGGACTCTGCACAGTTCAACATAAGCATCTTATTTCAACTTACTTGAAGATTCTAGTAAAATCAGACTTCCAAGTTTTGAGTTTGATAATTAGAACAATATAGACATATGGAGGTGGGGTTCAGAGAAGTGTAGGATCTTTTTGGCTGGTAAAGGATGGATGTTTGTGTGAGTGCCCAGTTGCTTTAGCCATGTCTGACTCTTTGCGACCCTATGGACTGTAGCCCACCAGGCTCCTCTGTCTGTGGGATTCTCTGGGCAAGAACACTGGAGTGTGTTGCCGTTTCCTCCTCCAGGGGAACTTCTTGACCCAAGGATAGAACCTGAGTGACCTGCATTGCAGGCGGATTCTTTACCCACGGAGCCACCTGGGAAGCCCAAAAGGATGTACATGTAGGCCATTTCTATGGATCTGTGGGCTCTTGTCCAGTTCACTGACTCTTTGGTGTTGAAAGCAGGTACCGTGGTTTTGAGAAGACTAAAACTTACATGAACCACTGCCAATAGTGTTTTTGTGACAATCAAGAGTTAAAAGTGTGGAGGCAAGGGGCTTCCCTGATGGGCAAGTGGTTAAGAATCCACCTTGCAATGCAGATGACATGAGCTGGACCCCTGGTTGGGGATCTAAGATCCCACGTGCCACAGCGGAACGACTAAGCCCGCGCACTGCATCTAGAGAGTCTGAGGGCAGCGAGGAAGACCCCGCAGGCTGAAATTAAGACCCGACGCAGCCCAATAAATAAATAACATGCTGCGGCAATGCTAGATGAAGACCTCCCCTCCCCCTCCCCCCGACCCCCATCTAGCTTTTCTGTAAAGCCCCAAACTCAGGCAGAACCACTGCTGCGGGCAGGCAACAGGCGGGCAGGTGATCTTGTCCTGTGAAAATCAACTCAGGGACCCTAGGCTCCTGCCGTGTGTGGCCCATGGGAGGGCCCTGCAGTGGCTCTGGTCAGCCAGCTCCTCGGTCCTCATGGCCATCAGGAGGGTGGCCTGGGGCTTCGACGTCCTCTGTCCACACTCTCTCCTGGATGGTCTCACTCACTCATGTGGTTCCACGTGCTGCTGGCTTTCACACCTCCAGCTGGCCCTCCAGCTGATCTCCTGACCCAGGCATTCACCTGCCCACGGGGCATCTTCCCGGTGGTGTCTCCTTCAATGTCCCTGATGGAACGCCTGCAGGAAGGATCACTTTTACTCTAAGCCTGGCCCCTCACCCTAGCTTTCTGATTCCAGGCACCGGGACCATCACCCGGACAGAATTCTCTCCCTCTCTCCCCTCAGTGTCCACTCCCTGAACACCTCTGGTTGATTCTATGCTTAGTCCCTCAGTCGTGTCTGACTCTTTTGTGACCCCATGGACTGCAGCCCACCAGGCTCCTCTGTCCATGGGATTCTCCAGGCAAGAATACTGGAGTGGGTTGCCACGCCCTCCTCCAGGGGATCTTCCCGACTGAGGGACCGAACCCAGGTCTCCCACATTGCAGGCGGATTCTTTGCCAGCTGAGCCACCAGGGAATTGCTGGGATTCCCTGCTGCTCCATCCCCTTCTGGCCACCATCCTGACCCAGGTCATCTCCAGCAGCAACTCTCACCTTCAGCCTCTGTCCTTCTGCCAACAGAGTGACCTTGGAGCAAAGCAGATCTGATCATGTCTGTGTCCCACTTTTGCGTGCCTGTGTGCTTCATGCACTTCAGTCATGTCCGACTCTTTGTTGTCCCTGTGGACTGTCGTCTGCTAGCCTCCTGTCTATGGGATTCTCCAGGCAAGAATACTGCTTAGAGGCTGTCAATGTCTCCCCATCACTCCTGGAATATAATCACTTCCCAGATCCTTCCAGCAGTCTCTCCGGGTCTTTGCTCCCCTTCCCTGACCCCCATCCTCCTCTCATGTGGCTGGCTTGAGACTGATCTCAGGGGTCCTATCACCTCCTCCAGGGAGGCCTTTCTGAACCCCTGCCTTGAGTTAGGTCTCCCTGTCACTCTCACCCATCACACCCACGCTTTGAGACGCTCACTGCAATTCTTGCTAAAATGGCCCGTATTCCCTGATAGAATGTAAATTCGGTGACAGCAGGGATCGTTCCCGTTTTATGTTTCTGGAACCACGCCTGGAGTGGACATGGTGAGTGCCCTGTAAAGATCTAGGGAACTGAAGAAATGAGAGGAAATGACAGCACGTACCCAGCGTTTCTCTCACTGAGAACCCTTCCAGTGTGCTGACTTCAGCTGCAAAGGGAATGCTTTCACCTGGGGAAAACACAGCGGTAGTGGGAGGCGCATACACTCAGAGCTAAAATGAGCAGCCCAGGGGGTGTGCCCAAGGGTTAATGGCCGAGGGACTCCCTCTGGGAAGCTTCTGGACTGGGCTGCCTGGACCTAGCTGGGCCCTGACGATTGGGCAAGGGGGATTCCAGGGCAGCAGAACCCATGTGCCTTGACGTTTCCATCTGTCACTTGCAAACCAGCTCTGGGCTAAGTTGCTACCATCGAGAACTAGACACGTCAACAAAGGCTTGATCTGGCATCTTGTGGGTATTGTTGGCGTCCCAGTGGGTGACGTGACCTAGGTCTCTAGAGCGCCTCTTGTCACATATTTGCACCTGAGTAGTTGTTTAGAAAGCTGAAAGTGAGGAGAAGGTGACGCTGTTACTAGAGAGAGAATACCAACTAACTTGCATTTGATTTGGCCAAGAGTCAAAGCCAGTGGGCTTCCCAGGTGGCGCTAGTGGTAACGAACCTGCCAGTGTAGGAGACGTGGGAGAAGGGGGTTCAGTCCCTGGGCCATGAAGATCCCCTGGCAACCCATGCCAGTATTCTTCCCTGGAGAATCCCATGGACAGAGGAGCCTGGAGGGCTGCAGTCCGTAGGGTCGCAGAAGAGTTGGATATGACTGAAGTGACTTAGCATGAGTGCACGAACTTAGCCTCCAGTGATACCTATCAAAACGACTTTCAGTTGCCCAACCTGAGGTTTGTCTCTGCCTGTGAGAGGCGTGTGTACAAGTCTTGATCAATTTTAGTAGTGGGATGATTCACGTGCGAGAAAGGAGCAGAACATGGTGACCTCCTGATTCTCCCTTAGCTCTGTGAATCTGTCTGATATTTCAGGAGTGCACAGAAATTGGAGCCCCTTCCCTGAAAAATTATGTGTAGCTTGAGCCTGGCCTGACCATAATTCACTTTTATTGCCTTTTCCTAATTGTTTATGTTTTTCATCAATTTTGCACCTCAGGAGGCACATTTCATCAATTTGCAGAGATGCACCTGGCATGTTCTCAGAGGACCAGTCTGTCCTCTGCCTTGTTAATAACCTGTCAAAAGGAAATGCCTGGAGACAGAAAAACACTGCATGATCTCACTTGCTGCTGCTGCTGCTACTAAGTCGCCTCAGTCGTGTCGGACTCTCTGCGACCCCATAGACAGCAGCCCACCAGGCTCTGCTGTCCCTGGGATTCTCCAGGCAAGAACCCTGGAGTGGGTTGCCATTTCCTTCTCCAATGCATAAAAGTGAAAAGTGAAAGTGAAGTCTCTCAGTCATGATCTCACTTAAAGAGAAAATGGAATTAAAGGAAAAACAAGAGCCACCAAACTCAAAGGAAAAAAAAGATCAGATTTGTGGCTTTCAGAGGTGGGGGAGTGGGGAGTGGGTGGAAGATGGTACAAAGTTACAACTGTCCAGTTATAAGAGAAATACCTCCTAGGCTTGTAAGGCAGGATATGATGAGGGTAGTCAACATCATCATAGGGTAGATTTCCGAATTGTTAAGAGAATAGATCCTAAGAGCTCCTTACGAAGAAAAACGTTTTCTTTCTTTTTTTGGTATCTGTAAGAGATGATGGACGTTAACTAAACCTATTGTATTAATATTATTTCACAAGACATGTAAGTCAGGTCACGTGCCTTAAACTTCCACAGTGCTGTGGTGTCAGTCAGAGCTCAACAACGTGGAAGGAAAGAAAGGAAATGCTTTGAGCATGTTTGAAATTCTTCTTAAGGTTAAAGGTATACCTGCAAAACAATAGCCACACTTCCTGCCCTCCCTCCTTCCCTCAAGTCAAATTTCTGAAAGATTCAAAGGTCCCTGTCCTCCTGGGGGAAGGCAAGGGCTGGACCACAGAAGCAGTGGTGAGCGTGAGGCGTGAGAAATGCCGAGAAAGCAGGTGTTTTTCTTTAAAAATAACAGAACAGATCCTAAAGGACTTTTTTTACAACCATAAGCAATATATTTTTAAAAACAATAAGAAAAAAACCCCTTTACAGCCTGACTTACAAACTAGTGCTGCTCTTGGGATCTGTTGGAATTTCCTCTTTCTTCGACTGGCGGTGAACTGTGAATGAACTTAGGTCACTTCTGCTTACCTGATTCCATCCTGCATCCTTTCTTCAAATCTGGATTCTTTCCCGACACATGGAAAATGTGGTTTGCTGTGTGGCACGTGAGGCAAGCCTTCTAAATGAACACATCCCCATAAACGTGCGTCAGCTCGTTAGAAAGGAGAGGCTGCTGAGGCTAAATTCACGTTCAAGTCTTGATTCCAAGTACGTAGATCAACTGATCTCTACATTGCTCATTCCAAACCTTTTATGGCAAGGGACGTAATCCAGGAGGGTCTGATGTTGCAAATACAGGGTTTTGATGTTAAGGGAGAATCAAATATTTCTAAGGAGGGAATGGCAACATGGTGTGGCCAGGTAAACCCTTACCATGCTCCATCCATTGGCCCTAAATCTCCGCCTGGGGTCCAGGTTCTAGCCTGCCTGAGCTCCGGGCAGTAGGAGAATTATCCATCGGTTTCTATCCACCTCTTTTGGCTAATATTATCCTGGCATGATCCTGTGTTCTGGGAGCCTCATCATTTACTTGGCTCAGCCTTTTAAGGCAAGAAGGACCCGAACAACGACACTGTGTTCCTCCTTGGGCTAATCTCTGCCATCTCATCTCACTGAGGCCGGGATGTTCTGGCCGGTGTCCCTGGAGATGCTGAGCAGAGTTCCTGGGAGTCGGGAACAGTAGGTGCTGAGATGCTGGGTCATGGTACGTGTTTGCAGTCAGCTCCGACTCCCGGTGAGAGAGGCCCTTACCCAGTGTGGCAGAGACTGTGTGCCTGGGTCAAGACTGAAAGGAGGGGGTGCCCCTCCTCTGTCGCAGTGGGAGGACCTATCAGATGGGATAAGACTCGGGTATCTAGCCCAGCGCTGAGCTCTTAACATGTTTCCAGCCGAGGGCCCCGCCTATTAGGTCCAGGCTGTTATGTGATGCTAGTCGTATCCTTGATGCACCGGTGATTCTTTTCAGCTCATTTCCTTGGATCCTTTGATTTTTTTTTGCGCGGGGGGAGTCTTGTTCTGTTAGGTTTAAAGCCATGGCTGAGGGGTGTGTATGCTTTCAGGTTCAGGGCTGGCTAGAGGGGCAGAACACTGTGGCTGCCTCGTGGCTGGGTTCTGAGTTAATGTGTGAACCATGTCTTTTATTTTCTAAGCCCTGATTCTTCGACCTTTGGGGTCTTGGTGGTTCTGGAGCGACTGTCCCTCCCAGGTTTTGCAAAGCTCTGTCCATCAGTAGTGAACTGCTTGCCAGCGAGAGTGATTTTAAAATGCATACTGACTGGTTCAGAGCCCCTACCCCTGACCAGGTCCTCTATGAGACTTTCACGCTCTCTGGTCGTTGCTCACCAGCCCTCATCACTCCCGAGGGCCCCGTACCAGACAATCAGGGATGGCTTCTATGCCCAGAGTCCACTGAGATTATCCAGACTGGCCCATCTGGGGCCTGCCTCACCCCTTCTTCTATAAACAGGGATAAAGGAAACCTCCTTCAGAATGGAGTCAGGAAGCCCTGAAACTTACAGACTCGGCAGGAAGCAAGGTTTCCCTTTGACCCTGTAACGCAAGCTGCCCGCCGCCAGTGCCCGACCCCACACCCTCCCTCGTCTCCTCCTTTCAACCTCCCTCCTCTGTTCTCTGGACTTGCGTGTGCTTCACCACAGTTTGTTCATCCCGAACCGCAATTTTCTGTTCTTCCCAAATAAAATCACTTTGCCGATAAAACACGATTCTTTCTTTCGTTTTCTTTATTAAGGTGCACACTCCCATGGAAATCACAATGAAAGTTTTTGCTAGTTTCCCTCTCCCTGGTCAATTCTAGTGGTACCCATACCCACCCCCCCGCCCCCGACGCGGCGTGCCCCCTCTTCCTGGGATATGCAGTGAGTCATCTTTGCAATCATCACTTGGTCTATCGGGCCTCCCTGGTGGCTCAGAGGTAAAGAACCCCACCTGCAATGCAGGAGACCCAGGAGGCGTAGGCTTGATCCCTGGGTGGGGAAGATCCCTGGGTGGGGAAGATCCCCCGGAGCAGGGAACAGCTACACACACTAGCACGTGGACAGAGGAGTCTGGCAGGCTATGGTGCATGGGATCACAAAGCGCTGGACACGACTGAGTGACCGAGCCACACGCCCCTGATCTGTTTGCCTGACCAGATCTCAACTTTTCTACGGATACACTCTAAAAAGAGTTTACCTCTGGAGGAAGCAGAGGACGGGGTCTGTGGGTTGGTTGACGATGTAGCCGGTGAGGAAGCGACAGCAGTGATCACAGTAATTGTCTTTCCCGGATCTCAGACTGGGACACGGGGTCTGAGCCAGCGCCAGGGGTCAGGGGTTGGGGCTGATATCTGGGGCTGTTCTGATGCTGCTTGGAGGCCCTCCTGGCCTGGAGTAGCCAGGTCAGGGAGGCCTCCCCCACAGGGAGGTGCTCTTGAGATGGTCCTGGGGGGATCTTAAGATGGTCCTGGTGGGGGGATCTTGAGACGGTCCTTTGGGGATATCTTGAGACAGTCATGGCGGGGATCTTGAGACAGTCCTGGGGGGATCTTGAGATGGTCCTGAGAGGGATCTTGAGACACTCCTCGGGGGAGATATATCAGGAGCTTGCAGGGGGGCAGCTTTGAAAGTGACCTATGCCATTCTCTTTCCAGAATTAAAATGTTCCCCAGAGGAGCTAGGACTTGGGGAATAAGGACTGGAGGGGCTCACAGGGGAAGAGCTCTGCTGAGAAGCTGGAGGCTGGAACGGCCGAGGCCAGGCTGCTCTGTGTGCAGAGTTTGGGGCTGGAGTCTGGCAAGTAGCCAGTTCCTTGCTCAGACCTCCGTCAGCTGCTTGTGGAGCTCTTAGGATGGTCCTCAGTGGAGCCGGAGGGCAGGGTCAAGCCGGCCAGCCTTTCCTCTAGGAAGTGGTCATGCACACACATGGTGGGGACCTGCCTGGAGAACTGGTCCATGGCCTCAAAAGGATGAAAGTCATCTGGCTAATCTTTAAATTAGGACGCGAAAACCAGAAGAGGTTTATTTTCCTTTCTGGATACGCTGACTTCACTCCTTTAGCATTTTCTCCTAACCAGCTTGTCAGTCGGTGTGCATTTACCACCACCGCTCTTAGGATGCATGTGTGTGCTCAGTTGCTTCCGTCGTGTCCGACTCTTGTGACCCTATGGACGGTAGCCCGTCAGGCTCCTCTGTCCAAGGGATTCTCCAGGTAAGAATACTGGAGTGGGTTGCCTCCTCCAGGGGATTGTCCTGACTCAGGGATTGAACCTGGCTCTTCTGAATCTCCTGCTTTGCAGGCGGATTCTTTACTGCTGAGCCCAGCAAACCCGATTTTAGACTAGGGGGTCTCTGTTTCATTGTGCTGAGTCCTGGACTGTAGATGTCAGGGACCTTTCTCAGCCTGACAAGAGGATGAAAACCAACTACTTTCCCTGTTTCTTGTAATTTTTCAGCCACTTTCTATTGGATTTATTACACGGGGGTTACCAAAAAAAATGTTTTTTTTTTTTTAAAGAACTGGGAATATTAAAACAACTGTGTGTCTCTTTCCCCTCCTCTTGACTTCTATTTAATTTTTGCAATTAAGACGTCCATGAGCTGCGGTGCAAGAGACCTGAGAAGTGTTGAGCCAAAGCCTCCTAGCACTTAGATTTCCAGGAGGAAGATGGGATGGCTCTTACCCTCTGGCAGCCACCTCCCCCCCGTCAGTTTCCACTAATTGTTCAATCTTGTTCCACAGAATTCACCACAACTGTACAACTGGGTAGAAGTTGTTAAGGAATATAGGCTGAGAAATTGAAGGAGACCTAGAGAGGAATTCTTTTGTAGGTTGGAGAAGCCCTCTGTGATGATTGCATGATGAGAACAGTGGGAAATGAGGGTTTCCAAGGTGGGAGGCTGTGGGATGACTGCAGCCCTTTGCTAGGGGCTGCTGTACCATCCGCAGAGACACAGTCCTGAATCAGAGGTCACTGCTGGTGGGGCTGCCCCTTGCTGATGTTTCGGAAGGGGCTGTTTACAGATGAAGCAGCCTGGATTCTGATTTAGCCACATTTGTGTCCCCTGTGTTTATTCTGTGTCACTGAATAGAAGGCAGCCATGTGGCATCAGTGAGACTCGGCGAGCATCTTCTACATGCCCCTGCCAAGACCCTCGTGGGTGACACAGCCCTGCTTCGCTCATGCAGCCTTGGTGGCCATGGGTTTTGAGGGTATCTCTCAGTTCACAAGGGCCCTATATCTCACGGTAAAACTCACAGCACTTCCTAAGGACTCCTTCGCTGTGAAAATACTGATCACATGAGTATATAACAAAACATGTGAAAGGAATAACTTACGACATGATCTGAATTAATTAGAAAATGTATAGTGTGGTGACTCAGTGATTAAAGAGCAGATAAAACCAAGGAGGGTTTTGGAATGCAGGAACAGAAAAACCAGACTCTGATCGTCCTCCACCCCCACCCATGTTGTAACTATTTACGGATTTCAAGTCCTCCTGAGCAGTATAACCCATCTCCCTTCCTACCCACAGGGAGAATGTGTTTGCCCTACTCTTCCCACACCCAGTGTACGTGCCTCATCCAATCAGCAAATGACCCGAAAGACCCCTATCCCACTCCTTGTATCCTGGGTATAAAAGTGGACCAAGGACCCCTGTTCAATGTCAGTTTTCCCTTGAGTTATTCTAACAGCATCTCCCATTCTAAGAAACTTTATTGCCTTCCCGTTCTGTCTCCTGTCTGGAAATTCTTTTCCAACCTGCGCCTGGACCACGACATATAGTGGAAAACCAACTTTAAAAAGCAAAGTGTTGGGCGTTCCTGGGAGCTCAGGGGCAAAGAATCTGCCTGCCAGTGCAGGAGACACAGGCTCAGTCCCTGATCTGGGAAGATCAGCACATACTGCTGAGCAACTAAGCCCGGGAGCTACAACTATTGAGACTACGTGATGCCGCTGCTGAAGGCCTGTGCCCTGGAGCCTGGGTTCCTCAACGGGAGAAGCTGCTGCCTTGAGAAGCCTGCTCACTGCAGGTAGAGAGTAGCCCCCGCTCCCCGCAACTAGAGACAAGCCTGCGCACAGCAACGAAGAGCCAAAAATAAATAAATAAATAAAATTATGAGGAAAAACAACAACAACCCCAAAGCAAAATGTTTGAGTAAAACGGTGTCAGCTGAACTTTTCAGAACTAAGAAGGGAGTGGAGACAAAGCCAAGAGGAAGAGTACCCCTAGAGATTCGTGCCAGTCAAGGCTCAGAGTGCAGAAGGCTGAGCTGGGGCCCCGAGCACCCGGCCTTTCCTGTTTGAACCATACTTATTTGCATATCGGCCTCAGCCTTCCCCTGCCCGATTCACCAGTAGGCTTTCTGTCTCACACAGTATTGACTCCGTGCCTTGCAAAGAGCAGGTGCTCAATACATCAGTGCATGGGTGGAAGAGGGAAAAAACGTGGTGAGACTGGCCATCAAGGAATGGACCCCCGGGTCTGGAGTGGAGGTGAGTTTGCGCTGATCTGCACTCGGGCTCAAAGGATTCAGGCAGGGAGTGTGGGAGAGGGCTCAGGACATGCAACTGGGGGTCCTCCTGCCCTAGCCTGGGTCCCAGCTGCAATGCACAGACGGCCTCCATCCTTTCCAGGCTCCGGGCAGCCCACCTGCCTGCCTCTCATTAGCTGTATTCGCTTTCTCAGCTCTTTGCTGGATGGCTCTAGTCTGTGGATATTCTACGTGGTTTGACAGGTGTGTGTTGGACACAGTACCCCCTTTCTGCACTCACCTCCATTCCCAGCTCTGCTTTTTAAAAAAATTTATTTATTTATTTTAATTGGAGGCTAATTACTTTCAATATTGGGAAATAGATGACCAGTCCAAGTTTGATGCATGAAACAGGGCCCTCAAAGCCGGTGCACTGGGACGACCCAGAGGTGGGAGGGAGTTTGGGATGGGGCCACATGGACGCCTGTGGCTGATTCATGTCAGTGTATGGCAAAACCAGCTCTGCTTTTCAATGAAGAGGGGGAGTAGACTTAGGATGGCCTTACTTTTCTCCTGCTTTATTGAGGCCAGTGGTAAAGACTCCGCCTGCCAATGCAGGAGATGTAAGAGATGCGAGTTTGATCCCAGGGCCAGGAAGACCCCCTGGAGGAGGGCACAGCCACCCAGGCCAGTGTTCTTGCCTGGAGAATCCCCATGGACAGAGGAGCACGGTGAGCTACCATCCATGGGGTCGCAAAGAGTCGGACACGACTGAGCGACCTTGGTTACATAAAACCTTGGTTACATGTTTGGAAAAAAGTCAGTTCACTTTTTTAGTTAAATGTTTAATGGACTCTGAACTATCGCTGCATTTTTCCATTATTAGTTTGAATCTGCATTTTCGCTGGCAGTTCTTCAAATACAATTTTCAGACTTTATTAACAATCTAGCCTGCACCTCACTGATTCAGTGATTTGATAAGTAGTTCGTATTTCACAAAAGTGCTTCAGTTCAGTTCAGTCGCTCAGTTGTGTCCGACTCTTTGTGACCCCATGGACCACAGCACGCTGGGCCTCCCTGTCCATTACCAGCTCCCAGAGTGGTGGTGTTACTCTAACAGAAGAAGTGGAAGGAAGACCCTCCCGGGGTCAGGGAGAAAACCCAGTAGCTTGCTTGGCTTCCTCTCTCTCTGCCCCTGGAGACTAATTCAGCCTTGGACCCTTAGAAAGGTTGAAGATCCTCAAACCTCTATGGAAAGCACAAAAATATTACCAAGATTTGTGACACCTGCATGAGGGAGAGACATGTCTATTGATCTCTTTGTGGATGCTCCCATTTGTGAAACAACCAAGAAACGCTCATTCCCGCTCTGAAAGCAGCCTGTCCGCTGGGTCTGCCTTCTGGAAAAGCAGTGCACCAAGCTGTGGCTTCTATCCTGCCCGGCCCTCAGGGAAGCCTGGCTCCACTGGAGGCTGACCCAGAGGGCCTGGGCCAGCTCCCTGCAGTCCCCTCTGAGCAACCTGCCCCCTACAAGGTGGGGCTGCACGGAAGGAGGCAGCCCAGGGTCGTTGCTGGGAGTCAGCTTCCTTGGTCTTCATCTCACTCGCTGTGTGGCTTGGGGAAAGTTACTGCATCTCTCTGAGCCTCCTTCTTTTACAGCTTCCTTATCTGGTACTATACAAGGTATGTCATGGATTTTACCCGACCCATGGTAAGCTCTCCACAGAGACAGCAACAGGGATGGGGCGGGGGCAGGGGCAACCTCTACACCTTCATGCCAGTCCTCCCTTCTGGAACATTCTTGCTGCTCCTCTGCCTATCAAAGTCCCATCCCATGCCATAAGGAGGCCTTTCTGAGCACCCCGGCCAGCTTTATTCTCAGGAATTCTGATTCATTTATGGTCTGTACCACTGGCTAGGGCCTTTTCATATTCTGCTCTTTTTCCTTTGAAAAAATGAGTGCAAGTCTTAGTTCCTCAACTAGGCATAAGTCCATGCGTTTAGTAAACATATTTTGGTACCTCCACCCTCATTCCTTAACCAGGGAACCTGAATAGAACTTCTGATCTTTTGCAAGGGCTCCATAAATACCAGGCCTATGCAGGCTACCCACTCCAGTATTCTTGGGCTTCCCTGGTGGCTCAGATGGTAAAGAATCTGCCTGCGATGTGGGAGACCTGGGTTCTATCTCTGGATTGGGAAGATCCCATGGAGGAAGGCAGGCAACCCACTCCAGTATCCTTGGCTGGAGAATCTCCATGGACAGAGGGGCCTGGCGGGCTACAGTCCATGGGGTCACCAAGAGTCAGACACGGCTGAGCCATTAACACTTTTCTCTTTGAAGAGAATGACTCTTCAAATATCAGGCATCAAAGGGTATTTGGAAATGTTCAGAGAATAATAAGGCATCGAGCAAACCCTGACACCAATAGGAAGCTAAAGCGTGATGTTTCCAGATCTTTCTCTGGAGTGACACGACTGAGTGACTAAGTACAGAAACAGCCCCGGGACCTGCGCTGGCCTTGCTGGTCCTGGGTATCTGGGACCTGGGAACACCCTCCCCATTCTCTTTCAAGGCCTGAGCGGGCCTAAGTCATAGGATTGGCTGTGTGGGTGCCCTGGGCCTGAGGGGCAGTGGGTAAGCTTGGGCGTATCCACCGGGGTGAACCCACACAGCCCCAAGGGCCCCCTGGACGAGGGGGCTGGGGGCCACAGAGAAGACATGTGCGTCTTGGCGCTGCACCTGTGCTCCTGCCCAGGCCCGGGGAACCTTAGAGGTGGGCCTGGGGTGGGGTGCAGCCAGGGGATGCCCAGAGGGGCACTTCCAATGGGGAGTGGTTCTGAGATGGGGGCTCTCTGCTGCCATCCCCTGGAAAAGCCTCTCTGACCACAGCAGGAGAGCCGCCCAAGCTCCGTGAGGATGTCAGGGCCTCGTCCCCTGCTCCTTTTCTCTTTCCTCTAAAGGGATCCTGTCCGCAGGTGAGGGTTTATCAGGGGGACCACAGTGAACCAGAGGGGCTCCCCTAATTTCCTGGACTTGGCAAAAAAAAATCACACTTCTCCAGTTTTTCCAGATCATTTTTGGTGGAAAGATAGTTAAGTGAGGTCATCGTGAATAGGCGGTTAAATAAAAGGGTGATTTCTCAAGAGTGACCCGTCTGGACCACCCCCTGATTCAGAAAAGTCCCTACAACATGAAGCCCTGCGACGCTCATTCTTCTGGGGACCTGTTTCTCTGACAGCATCTTTCCTATGGTTGTCTCATGAGCTGGTGAAGCGGTAGGTGGAGAATTAAAAAATATATATATATAACATTTTTAATTGGAGGATAATTGCTTTGCAGTATTGTGTTAATTTCTGCCATACGTCAGTATGAATCAGCCACAGGTGAATATATGTCCCCTCCCTCCCCAGCCTCCTTCCCACCTCCCACCCTCCTCTAGGTTGTCACCGAGCACCAGGTTTGAGTTCCCTGAGTCGCACAGCAAGTTCCCACTGGCTCTGCTTCACACGTGGTGATGCGTGTGTTTCAATTTGAAGCGGAGGCTTTGAACTCAGGTCTGTCGGCCATCCAAGTGGATCACACTCTGGCCGGACTGGACTCGCGCTCTGAGACTCGTTTATCTAACTTGGGTGTTTTTATCCTAAAACAAGTTTCCTGCTTCTGTACATATTTACTGATCACTTGATCACACATGGAACAGAATTGCTTTGAGCGTGGTGGGGGCAGAGGACACAGCCATGTGCAGTCAGGGCCCATGGAACTGATTTCACACCAGCCACGGCCTGGTGGAGATGCTCATTTTAGAGATTAAGAGGAAAATAAAGGTGAGATCAGGGCATCACAAGCATACGGTGGGAACACACAGTGAATTCAAGGGAGGGATGGAAGCATCTGGACCCTAAAGACATGCATGACATTGTAATTTAGTCTGGATGAGAAAGCCGAGATCCCTTGGAAATGTCTTTGCACGTGTGCGAGGGTCTCTATCAAATTTCTGCTGCTGCACAGCCATTTAACGTGGGTCCTACAATATCTGCTGCTGCTGCTGCTAAGTTGCTTCAGTTGTTTTCGACTCTGTGCGACCCCATAGATGGCAGCCTACCAGGCTCCGCCATCCCTGGGATTTTCCAGGCAAGAACACTGGAGTGGGTTGCTATTTCCTTCTTCAATGCATGAAAGTGAAAAGTGAAAGTGAAGTCGCTCAGTCATGTCTGACCCTCAGTGACCCCATGGTCCCCAGCCTACCAAGCTCCTCCGTCCATGGGATTTTCCAGGCAAGAGTACTGGAGTGGGGTGCCATCACCTTCTCCAAGTGCAGAACATTTGAGAAGAGCTTCTCAGCTGCTAAAATGTTGCTGCAAGCGGGGGGAAAGATGCGTGTGTACAACTCTCTGATGGTTTGGAAAGCGTTGCAGATATGGGGAGAGGAGTGGTGATAGGTTTTCTTTTTTGCCTTGTCTATAGAATGAGTGGAAAAGGAAAACATACTCCAATACTGTGCTCATGCCCAAGGCAATGCAGACCCCAGTGGCAGGACTCATGGGAGGGGAAGGGCTGCTTTTGCTGTTGTTATTGTTCAGTCACTTAGTCGTGTCTGACTCTTTGTGACTCCATGGACCGCAGCACGCCAGGCCTCCCTGTCCATCAACAACTCCTGGAGTTTACTCAAACCCATGTCCATTGTGTCGGTGATGCCATCCAACCATCTCATCCTCTGTTGTCCCCTTCTCCTGCCCTCAATCTTTCCCAGCATCAGGGTCTTTTCAAATGAGTCAGCTCTTCACATCAGGTGGCCAAAGCGTTTAGGCCAAAGGAATTCTCTGTGGCACAGAATCCTGACTCATTAGGGGGTGCAAGGAGCCTCAGAGGGGCCCCCACTCCTTCTGTGCCAAGTGGGGAAACAGAGGCAGTGACCGCTTGACTCCGGCGATCCATCCAGGTAGTGACAGAACCTGGGGCTCACCTGGACCCTCCAATCCTCAGGGCGACCCTCTTTCCATTCTGTTTCCCCCCAAACATCAAATATCTCTATAGAGATGCTGGCTCACACACTTTAAAACATCAAATTCCTTGTTCTCACTCCTTGAGTAATCTGTTTCCAATGTTTACATTAGCTGGAAATTGAGCTGGGTCTACTCCTCACTCTTTTTTTTTTTTTCCCCCAAAGGAGATGTATTTTGATCCAGTTTCCTGGCCTCAAATGCGTCCCTGCTTTGTCAGGGCTCGTTGGTTAAAACTTGGTTCTCGGAGGTTCTCAGGGCCACAGGAGGAGCTTCGAGAAGAGTCCCAGGCCATCCCTGGGTGTTTTCTTTTCCCAGGCACTCCTGAAAATGGTAGCGTGGTCAGATCACACTGTTCCTCATGAGAAATGGGCTGTGAGGTCACACTCTTGACCATGAACTTGGCCCCAAAGGAGTCGCAGAAGTGAACCCAGAAGGTGTGACAGGAGTGGGCGGATGACTCTTGAAGAGTCAGCTCTAGCTTTCAAGACCCCCTCACTGGCGTCAGAGACCTTGTTCTAAGTGGGGTTGGGGGACTGAGACCACCCCCTCACCCCTGGGGCAAATCTTCTGTGACCCCCCAACTGCTAGAGATGCTGTAAGGGTCTAGGTCAGTCTGAGATGTAGCCAAGACGATGAGACTGGAAATAAGGCGAGCTTGAGAAAGGGGCAGAATAAACCAGGGAAGAGCAGAGAAGGATGGGAGACACTCTGGAGGGCAGGGAAGCTTGTACTCACCACGGCCTGGGACCTCCCTGGGGGCAGGTGCTGGCTAGACCCTCGGCTTCCTCACTGGGGGCTCACGGGAGCCAGTGGTCTCCAGCCCGAGCCGCTGCTGGGGCCCCAGTCACCCTCGACCCATGGGGGCCGCTGGGAACGAGACGATGCTTGGGCAAGTTTGAGGCTTTAGGATTCCAGCTGGGGCACTCCCGGCTTCCTTAGCCTTCCTTACCAGAAGAGATTCAAAACCTTTTGTAAAGCTATCCAAGCACTTCCGTTTCTAGCTGTGTAAACAACCAGAAAACCATCCCCCTCTGAAATACTTAAAATGCTGGATACAGGGTAAAAAGGTAGGAGTCGGTACAGATGAAGTTGGAAGGAAAGGGAAGTGCCAAGAGGCAGGCAGAGGGACTCACGGGGGGACGTGGAGATGGCCAGGGGACCCCCAGTGAGGCTCCTCTGTCTGCTGGGGGTCGGGGGGAGCAGCATCACTGCAGAGTCTCACAGTCCAGGTAGCCTTTCCCGAACGAGTCTGCCTGGCACGCACCTGCAGTCTCTTTCCCGATCTTCCTTTTTTTCAAGTTGGATCCCCTTGCACTTGACCAAGAATGGCCACAGTTCACCAGCGTCGATCAATGCCCCAGAGTGCAGGGACCTCCTGAGGCCACCAAGGGGTGGTAAAAACTACCAAGGCTGATGCATACACTTGTAACCGGGCACCACCCTGGGTCTGCAGGCCCTGCCTTGTGCGGGGAGCGCCGGATACTGGTGCGCCAGCTCAGCGGTGATGCTCTGCATGCAAACTCTTGCAGAGCAGCTTGGCACACAGAGCATCAGGTTCCCTTTGGTTATCTTCCCCTTTCATCTCCTTCTACGGCCACAGCATGCACTGTCCCCTTGAGGACGAAACTAAGACTCTCGGATGGTCATGTCTCCTGTCACCCAACGAGCAAACACACAGACACAAACAGGAGTCCACGCCTTGTCTGTTTCTCGGTGTTAGAAATAGCCGGCCTTGAGAGAAGTCACGCTCCAGGGCCCATGGGCCCTGGGCACCCTCTCTGCATATGGGATGGAAGCTTCCCGACGCCGACCAGGCACCGGGAATTCTACTCTTCTGAATTAAACCCATTGATCCTGGGGAGCCTTGTCTTCTGCTGGTGTCTCTGTGGACCATCTGCCTGGTTTTAAGGATGAGAAGGAAAGGATGTCTACTTCTAGCACAGCATTGTGACATCTTTGAGAGGTCACACAGAATCGGACACGACTGAAGCGACTTAGCAGCAGCAGCAGCAGCAGCATCTATCAGAGGGGCTTCCCAGGTGGTGCCCATGGTAAAGAACCCGCCTGCCAGTGCAGGTGATGTAAGAGATGCGGGTTTGATCCCTGGGTCGAGAAGATCCCCTGGAGGAGGCCATGGAAACCCACTCCAGTATTTTTGCCTGGAGACTTCCATGGACAGAGGAGCCTGGCGGGCTACTGTCCATGGGGTCGCAAAGAAGTGGACACGACTGAAGCAACTTAGCGCACACACATACACAGACAGCATCCATCAGAGGAAAGACAGTTTTAGAGTTTCTTCAACATTATGCAGACTTACAGGGGAAGCATTTGCATTAAATTTTGCCAACTTTTAAATTACTGAATACCCTATTCAACTTTTCCTTTGAAAAGGTGTATTGAAATGAATAATATTTCTGTTTTTCTATAAATTTTTGGAAAATGGGCTAAAAGAGATGCTTCTAACTACAAGAGGAAATGATATAATTAATTTTGATTATTTTATTATCATATGATTAACTTGATACTAGTTAATAGCATTAGATACTATTGGTAATAGTTTTGATAACCTCATCCTTTCCAGCACCCTTGTAAAATTCTTAGAGAATGTAGCTGACTATAGCTTCGATCTCTGGGTTGGGAAGATCCACTGGAGAAGGGCATGGCAATCTGTTCCAGTATTCTTGCCTGGAGCATTCCATGGACAGTGGACCCTGATGGGGTTCATGGGGTCACAAAGAGTCAGACACGACTGAGAGGCGAACACTTGCACTTTCGTAAGGACTAGAAATGTAGCAGAGAAGAACAAATCTGACTCCATGTTGGATTGGTTTCTTTTACTTTAACCTTTGTTAAACCTTTTGCTACAAACAAAGGACAGAAATGGTCTGGACCTAACAGAAGCAGAAGATATTAAGAAGAGGTGGCAAGAATACACGGAAGAAACATACAAAAATGATCTTCACGACCCAGATAATCACGATGGTGTGTTCACTCACTTAGAGCCAGACATCCTGGAATGTGAAGTCAAATGGGCCTCAGGAAGCATCACTACGAACAAAGCTACTAGAGGTGATGGAATTCCAGTTGAACTCTTTCAAATCCTGAAAGATGATGCTGTGAAAGTGCTGCACTCAATATGCCAACAAATTTGGAAAACTCAGCAGTGGCCACAGGACTGGAAAAGGTCAGATTTCCTTCCAATCCCGAAGAAAGGCAATGCCAAAGAATGCTCAAACTACCACACAATTGCACTCATCTCACATGCTAGTAAAGTGATGCCCAAAATCCTCCAAGCCAGGCTTCAGCAATACATGAACTGTGAACTTCCAGATGTTCAAGCTGGTTTTAGAAAAGGCAGAGGAACCAGAGATCAAATTGCCAACATTTGCTGGATCATCGAAAATGCAAGAGAGTTCCAGAAAAACATCTGCTTTATTGACTATGCCAAAGCCTTTGACTGTGTGGATCACAAGAAACTGTGGAAAATTCTGAGAGAGATGGAAATACCAGACCACCTGACCTGCCTCTTGAGAAACCTGTATGCAGGTCAGGAAGCAACAGTTAGAGCTGGACATGGAACAACAGACTGGTTTCAAATAGAAAAGGGAGTACGTCAAGGCTGTGTATTATCACCCTGCTTATTTAACTTATATGCAAAGTACATCATGAGAAATGCTGGACTGGAAGAAACACAAGCTGGAATCAAGATTGCCGCGAGAAATATCAATAACCTCAGATATGCAGATGACACCAGCCTTATGGCAGAAAGCTTGTCTCTTATTTATTGGACTATCTTGTGATGAGGAGTATGAGCTCAGACTCGGTGAGAGTAACACATCCTTTTGTAAGGAACTGGTTTCTAAGGGTTTGCTTTTAGCAAAACTAAAACAAGATTTAACTCTTGTCTCAGTGTATGGATCATTTAAAATATTTTTGATGATTAATCAATGTGTAACTTTTAAAATGAGTAACTCTAAAGAAGTTCAAAGGATTGGAGTACTATATTGATACTCACTGTACCATTGTTTATGTATTTATAAAAATAATACTTATTCTATGAGAATTCTTATAGAATTAAGAAGAATATTTTTATAGAGTAATTCTTATATATTTATGTTTCATGAAATATATTTACATGAATCTTTAATCACTTAACAGTTATTGACAATAGAATATGTCAAAAAAATCTTTTGCAGTTACTTAGCTTATGATAAACAAGCTAGATGTCAAATTAAAGCTATATGAGAGGTCTAATACTTTGCCCAAATTTTTAAGGAGTATGTGAACAGAAAAGTTTATAAACCCCCCTTAACCGCTGACCTCGAGCACTCAACTAATTCCCTAATAAAAAGACAAAGATGGTTCTACTGAGTTTTTAAAGAATTCAATGGGATCCTATGTAAAAGAGGCATTCCTTGAACAGAAGAGCACAGAAAGTTTGAAGAAAAAAAATAATAATAGATATATTAGGCAAATAAGACCCAAAAGAACACTTGGGTAGTTATATTAATAAGTGATAAAGTGAACTAAAGCCAAAATTATTGCAGGAGATGAAAAGATCACTTCAAAACGATAAATGTTTCTACTCAGAAGATACAAACATGCTAAATTTGCATATATCTAATAACATGTTTTGGGCTTCCCAGATGATGCTACTGGTAAAGAATCTGTCTACCAAAGCAGGAGACATAAGAGATGCAAGTTCAGTCCCTGGGTCGGGAAAATCCCCTGGAGGAAGGCATGGCAACCCACTCCAGTATTCTTGCCTGAAGAATCCCATGGACAGAGGAGTCTGGCGGGCTACAGTTCATGGGGTCAAAAAGCACTGGACACAGCTGGGCGTCTGAGCACACAATAANACTAAATTAGTAGTTAAAAGGCTTCATAAAAAAGAAATACTAGATGGAAAAAATGAAGTGTTTTCACCGTGTGCTTTCTTAAACATTAAAGGATAGATAACTCTAATCATACAGAGAATGGAGAAAGGAAATATTCCTTTAAAATTTTAATTAATTTTCTAAATCATTTTAACTGAAGCGTTGTCAATTTACAATGTTGTTAGTTTTAAGTATACATGAAAATGATTCAGTTATTTTTCATATTTTTTCCATTATAGGTTATTACAAGATATTGAGTATAGTTTCCTGCGCTATGCAGTAAGTCCTTGCTGTTCATCTATTTTATATGTAGTCAGTTCAGTTTAGTCGCTCAGTCATGTCCGAATCTGACCTCATGGACTGCAGCACGCCAGGCCTCCCTGTCCATCACCAATTCCTGGAGTTTACCCAAACTCATCTTCACTGAGTCGGTGATGCCATCCAACCATCTCATCTTCTGTTGTCCCCTTCTCCTCCTGCCCTCAATCTTTCCCAGCATCAGGGTCTTTTCAGCTCTTCACATCTGGTGGCCAAAGTATTGGAGCTTCAGCCTCAGCATCAGTCCTTCCAACGTATATTCAGGACTGATTTCCTTTAGGATGGACTGGTTGGATCTCCTTGCAGTCCACGGGACTCTCAAGAGTCTTCTCCAACACCACAGTTCAAAAGTGTCAATTCTTCGGTGCTCAGCTTTCTTTATGGTCCAATTCTCACATCCATACATGACTACTGGAAAAACCATAGCCTTGACTAGACGGACCTTTGCTGGCAAAGTAATGTCTCTGCTTTTTAATATGCTGTAGGTTTGTCATAGCTTTTCTTCCAAGGAGCAAGTATCTTTTAATTTCATGGCTGCAGTCACCATCTGCAGTGATTTTGGAGCCCAAAAAATCGTCCGTCACTGTTTCCATTGTTTCCCCATCTATTTGCCAGGAAGTGATGGGACTGGATGCCATAATCTTAGTTTTCTGAATGGTGAGTTTAAAACCAACTTTTTCACTCTCCTCTTTCACTTTCATAAAGAAGTTCTTTACTTCTTTGTTTTCTGCCACAAGGGTGGTGTCATTTGCATATCTGAGTTTATTGATATTTCTTCTGGCAATCTTGATTCCAGCTTGTGCTTCATCCAGTCCAGCATTTCTCATGATGTACTCTGCATATAATTTAAATAAGCAGGGTGACAATATACAGCCTTGACGTACTCCTTTCCCAATTTGGAGCCAGTCTGTTGTTCCACGTCTGGTTCTAACTGCTGCTTCTTGACCTGCATACAGATTTCTCAGGAGGCAGGTAAGGTGGTCTCATATTCCCATGTCTTTCAGAATTTCCCACAGTTTGTTAGTTTGTTAGTAACAAGATAGATGAATACATTTAATTTTAGAGGTATGTTCAGAGCTCGAGGGGGCAGAGAAGGGAGGGATTTTATGGGTGAGAGTGTTGCAAGAAAAGCCTTCGAAAAAGATAGACTGGGTGCTGAAGGATGAATAGGAGTTTACCAGGTGGCTCAGTGAAGGCAAGAAAGGGGAAGAGGCTCTCATGGGGTTCGTCCCCACTGTGTGCTGGAGACGCCTGGGGAAGCCTTGGAGGAGAAGGTGGCTGAAGAGCAGAGCTTACCTGTCTGCTTTTTACTGTGTAACCTCAGCTCTCTCCTTTAGTGCATACAGCATATTCCACTCATGAGAAGTCGGCCTCTATCTGGGTCCACAGAGCCAGTGAAGACAGGCCGCTCTGGAGTAGGGGGAGGGAAGAACCACAGGTGCCTGTAGAAGCCCAGGCCCACACTGGGGAGCTCCTGGGTTCTCACCTCCAATCACCCCCCCAACGCTGCCTCTCACCTGGGCCCCTGCGTTCACCTCTCTCCCTCTCCTGGCTGCCGGCCACAGTCAGTGACCAGCTCATCCAGGCCTGCCCAGATTTAGCTCTGAACGTCCTAGCACACCCTTGATTTCTCCACGCTGCCTTTTCCCTGCAAGCCCTTTGCACTCATGTCCTTTCCGCCTGGGACACTCTCCCCCTTAGATTTCCATGGCTCCCGGCTTCCCTGTGCAGGCAGGTTCCAACCTCACCTTCTCAGAGAGACCTCCCTGACTCCCCGCCTCACCTGTTCCCCCCCCCCCTTCAGAACCTGCTTCCTTTTTCTTTTCGCCCACCCCACCCTGACCCGGGTACTTTCTCACTTAGCCCTTGTCTCCCATTCACCCGCTTGCAAACACGTGAGAGCCAGAGCCTGCTTCACTCACTGCTGGTGCATAGCGTGAGTTCTGGAAGACTCGGGACTGTGTGCTCACTAATGATGAATGAATGAGTGCATGCATGTACCAGATCCAGCCAGCAGGCTCCATTAGGGTGGCTAAGGAGGAGAAAGGGTATTATTTCCCTACAGACCCATCCCCTCCAGCCCTCCCAGCCTCCCAGGTGGGCCCAGGGAGCCCTGCTCAGAGGGCCAGATGCCCTGGACTTAACTCAGCAGACGTCTTGCACATCATGCTCTGAGTGTCTGGCTTGGACTGAGCTCGGGAGGCCTCAAAACTTTGTGCTTTGTTTACAGTCCTATGGTCGTGGGTCAGTGCAAACCCCACAGCCCTTTCCTTTCATTATCTAGAGCTTCAGGGGTGACGGCTACACCTCGGAGATACGAACATCCGCAGAATGAACCTCGGAAGGGAGGAATAGAGTAAGGGGATGTTTTCCAGTGACTGGTGCCGCGGTTTTAGAGACTGTCAGTCAGCCTCCGGGCAGGCCGACGCGCGGCCCGCTGTGTGATCACTACACCAGCAGGTGGCGCTCGTGTGTCTTTCAGAGATGGTCAGACGGACCCAGGTTGCTTTCGGTCACTGCTGTCCAGTCAAAGCTATGGTTTCTCCAGTAGTCATGTATAGATGTGAGAGTTGGACTATAAAGAAAGCTGAGCGCGGGAGAATTGACGCTTCTGAACTATGGGGTTGGAGAAGACTCTTGAGAGTCCCTTGGACTGCAAGGAGATCCAACCAGTCCATCCTAAAGGAAATCAGTCCTAAATATTCATTGGATGCTGAATCTGAAACTCCAATACTCTGGCCACCTGATGCAAAGAACTGACTCATTGGAAAAGACCCTGATGCTGGGAAAGACTGAAGGCGGGAGGAGAGGGGACGATAGAGGATGAGATGGCTGGATGGCATCACCAACTTGATGGATATGAGTTTGAATAAACTCTGGGAGTTGGTGACGGACAGGGAGGCCTGGCGTGCTGCAGTCCATGGGATCGCAAAGAGTCAGATACGACTGAACTGAGTGACTGAACCGAACTGACAGGGCTGGGCGGTCACTACGAACGTCACGTAGGGAAGGTGGTGTCGCCGGGAGACCGCGGGCTCTACCTCAGGTTCCCACCACCTCTGGGAGGAGCTGCTCCTTGACTTCTTGGACCTGGGATCAGGGGCCGTGGCGATGCCTTGAGCCTCAATGCCTTTCTAGCTCCCAGGAGAGGGTGTGTGATAAGCCAGTATGTTTTGACCTGTAGAGACAGACCTTGGAAGGTGTCACCAGAGGCCTTCTCTTTTCCTGAAAGCGATAGCACCTTGGTTCTGACTTGGTACTTGGCTTTGCAGGTAGCTCAGTGGTAAAGAATCCGCCTGCAATGCAGGAGATGTGGGTTGGATCCCTGGGTCCGGACGACCCCCTCGGAGAAGTGTTAGTTGCCCAGTTGTGTCCAACTCTTTGCAACCCCATGGACTGTCCTGTCCATGGGATTTCCCAGGCAAGAATACTGGTTTGGTTCCATTCAGTCGCTCAGTCGTGTCCGACTCTTTGCAACCCCATGAATCGCAGCACGCCAGGCCTCTCTGTCCATCACCATCTCCCGGAGTTCACTCAGACTCACGTCCAGCGTGTCCGTGATGCCATCCAGCAATCTCATCCTCGGTCATCCCATCCTCGGTCATCCCCTTCTCCTCCTGCCCCCAATCCCTCCCAGCATCAGAGTCTTTTCCAATGAATCAACTCTTCGCATCAGGTGCCCAAAGTACTGGAGTTTCAGCTTCAGCATCATTCCTTCCAAAGAAATCCCAGGGTTGATCTCCTTCAGAATGGACTGGTTGGATCTCCTTGCAGTCCAAGGGACTCTCGAGAGTCTTCTCCAACACCACCGTTCGAAAGCATCAATTCTTCGGTGCTCAGCCTTCTTCACAGTCCAACTCTCACATCCATACATGACCACAGGAAAAACCATAGCCTTGACTAGACAGACCTTAGTCGGCAAGGTAATGTCTCTGCTTTTGAATATACTATCTAGGTTGGTCATAACTTTTCTTCCAAGGAGTAAGCGTCTTTTAATTTCATGGCTTCAGTCTCCATCTGCAGTGATTTTGGAGCCCAAAAAAATAAAGTCTGACACTGTTTCTACTGTTTCCCCAACTATTTCCCATGAAGTGATGGGACCAGATACCATGATCTTTGTTTTCTGAATGTTGAGCTTTAAGCCAACTTTTTCGCTCTCTTCTTTCACCTTCATCAAAAGGCTTTTTAGCTTCTCTTCACTTTCTGCCGTAAGGGTGGTGTGGGTTGCCATTTCCTTCTCCAGAAAAATCTTGTCAACCCAGGGACTGAACCTGGGTCTCCTGCATTGTAGGCAGATTCTTTACTGCTTGAGCCAGCAGGGAAGCCCTTGGAGAAGGAAATGGCAACCTGCTCCAGCATTCTTGCCTGGGGATCTCCAAGGACAGAGAAGCCTGGTGGGCTACAGTCCATGGCGTTCCCATAGAGTCAGATACAACTGAAGCGATCAAGCTGGAACAGCAAGCTGGCTCTTAGACAATTTCTGTGTCCTGTTCCTGAATAAAGTATGCCACTGTCACCCCAACCCCCAAATTCTCATTGCTAGCGTCATCTTCAGAGCAAATGCCTCTGTAGTCCCCACGGCCGCGGGCGACAGTGCACTAACCCCGCCCGAGGCGTTTGTCAGGTTTCCTGAGTGCGACCTGGATCTCACGTGTGGTCCCTCAGTCCAGCAGCAGCGGCAGCCCTGGGAGCTGGTGGGAATGCAGAACCCAGACCCACTGCGTCACCACGAGCATGTCAGCGCCTTCCCCAGCAGACTTGTGTACACCGGAAAGCTTGAGGCCGGCCGGGGGCCCGCGGTCTGAGGGCGGTGAGCTAGGCTGGTGATGCCTGCAGCCTGGGGAACTGACCGGCTGGTCAATACTGAGAGTGCGCTACTCGACCTTCCTCTAGGGGCCGGTCCTGACGCGGGTCGGGTGTGTCCCGTGACCCTAAGGAGCTCATGGGCGGGTGGACAGGTGGGCTTCAAGCTCCACCGCTCCTGCCCCCTGCTGCCATCTGATGCTGGGCGCCTGATAAATCCCTGGGGAATGAACCATGAACTCGGATGGACAATTGCAGGGCCCCGCGGAAGAGCCGCCAAGGGCTCTGAGCATGCGCACAAGGCCCTGGGCGCCTGGGGTCGCCCGAGGGCACTGGAGGGTCTGTGAAGGGGCTGTGTCCAGGGCTGGGCTGGAGGGAGGTGATACGTGAGTGCATGAAACAACAGGGGTGCAGAGGGGTCGGCCTTGTTGCCAGAGCAGGGGCTCTTAGTGGGCAGTGTTCTCCCACCCTCAGGGACCCCGGGCTCCTCTGATGACCCTGGGTGGTTAAACTCGGGGAGCATAGTTACTGCCCTAGAGGGTAGAGGGCAGATCTGTGGCTGCAAAACACCCTCCGACCCACCGAACGGCCGCCCAGCAGACGCCGCAGCTGGGAGCAGCGCCACGTTGGAGGGACTGAGCGGGGACGCAGAGGGCTTCTGTCCACCCTGCTGGCGCTTGCCAGTCTTCTGGTGCATCCTCTCCACCACCTCCACTTTGCCCAGCACTGGGGCCTGCGACCTTATGCAGAGGGCCTGCAGTTCTGGTCCCAGGGGACTGCAGGGTCAGGGCTCCTGGCTAGGCTGTGCCTGCATCTGGGAGCTCCCTCTGTCCAGTGGCAGAAATCCACCACTGATTCGAATCCCTTTCCCCAGAGGCCAGGACGGCGGTGCCCGCCTCCTTGCCGTCCTTGGACAATTGCTTCTGATGGCTGGACCCGTCCCTCCCGAGGCTGAAGGCAGGCTCTGAGCTGCTGTGGTGAGGGAGCGAGGGTTGGGGTGGGCTCCTGTGAACAGTCCAGGCTGGCAACAGCTCCTCACTGGATCCGCTCCTGAGGCACACGGGGCACAGGCAGCCTGCATCCTATCCAGACAGCAAGTTGGCCGAGAGTTTATTTTCAATCCGTTGGGGGAAAAGCAGTAATGTTGCTCAAGAGAACCAAATCCTTGGGTTTGTGAAATACTGGTGCTTTTATTTGCCCTTTCATTTGGGGTCCTTCTCCTATGCTTTCCCATCTTTCCCCCCGTCTTTTGTTATTTTTTGTATTAAAATTTTATGCTTTGTTTTTCATATGGTTTTATCCTGATTCGGCTGTTTTCCATACTATCTTTCTTTAGTAGATTTCTCCAGAATACCTATATTCTGTTAATCTTAATTTGACTGTTGTAAGACTGCAAGGAGATCCAGCCAGTCCTTGCTAAAGGAAATCAGTCCTGAATATTCATTGGAAGGACTGATGCTGAGGCTGAAGCTGCAATGCTTTCGCTACCTGATGATGCAAAGAGCTGACTCATTTGAAAGGACCCTGATGCTGGGAAAGATTGAAGACAGGAGGCGAAGGGGACGACAGAGGATGAGATGGTTGGATGGCATCACTGACTCAATGGACATGAGTTTGAGTAAACTCTGGGAGTTGGCAATGGACAGGGAGACCTGGCATGCTGCAGTCCATGGGGTTGCAAAGAGTTGGATGTGACTGAGCGATTGAACTGAACTGAACTGAAGCTCCATGAGATCAGAAGTTGTGTCTCTCCATCCATCCACTCACCCATCTACCTACCAACCTAAACATTCATTCACCTGCTTGTTTATCCAAGCATCATCCATCCATTCATGCATATATGCATCTATCTGTCCACTCGTTTATCCCCCAACCCACCCATCTATTTATCAACCCATTCATTTGCTCATCCATCCATCAGCTCATTCATCCAACCAGCCAACCATTCATCCATCCATCCATTCCATTGTTTCATCCATCCACTCTTTTATCTCCCAACCCACCCATCTATTTATCAACCCATTCATTTGCTCATCCATCCATCAGCTCATTCACCCAACCAGCCAACCATTCATCCATCCATACATTCCATTGTTCCATCCATCCACTCTTTTATCTCCCTACCCACCTACCTATTTATCAGTCCATTCCTTTTGTTACCCAACCATCAGTTTGTTCATCCAACCAGCCAAATGTCCAGCCAGCTAATCATCCATCCATCCATCCGCTCATTTATCTCCCAACTCTACTCATCTCCAAAATCACTGCAAATGGTGACTGCAGTCATGAAATTAAAAGACACTTGCTCCCCGGAAGAAAGGCTATGACAAACCTAGAGAGCATATTAAAAAGGAGAGACNTCCACTCTTTTATCTCCCAACCCACCCATCTATTTATTAACCCATTCATTTGCTCATCCATCCATCAGCTCATTCACCCAACCAGCCAATCAGTCATCCATCCATCCATTCCATTGTTCCATCCATCCACTCTTTTATCTCCCTACCCACCTACCTATTTATCAGTCCATTCCTTTTGTTACCCAACCATCAGTTTGTTCATCCAACCAGCCAAATGTCCAGCCAGCTAATCATCCATCCATCCATCCACTCATTTATCTCCCAACTCTACTCATCTCCAAAATCACTGCAAATGGTGACTGCAGTCATGAAATTAAAAGACACTTGCTCCCCGGAAGAAAGGCTATGACAAACCTAGAGAGCATATTAAAAAGGAGAGACATCACTTTGCCCACAAAGGTCTGTCTAGTCAAAGCTATGGTTTTTCCAGGAGTCATATATGGATGTGAGAGCTGGACCATAAAGAAAGCTGAACGCTGAAGAATTGATGCCTTTGAACTGTGGTGCTGGAGACTCTTGTGAGTCCCTTGGAGACCAAACTTCTGAGTTTGAGTCCCAAAGGAGATCAAAATAGTCCATGCTAAAGGAAATCAATCCTGAACATTCAATGGAAAGGCAGATGCTGAAGCCAAAGCTCCAACATGTTGGCCAACTGATGTGAAGAGCTGACTCATTAGAAAAGACCCTGATTCTTGGAAAGATTGAGGGAAGGAGGAGAACGGGGTGACTGAGGATGAGATGGTTGGATGGCATCAGTGACTCAATGGACTTGAGTTTGAGCAAACTCTGAGAGATAGTGAAGGACAGGGAAGCCTGGCGTGCTGCTGTCCATGGGGTTGCAAAGACTTGGACACCACTTAGCAACTGAACAACAACAAGGTATGGTCTGGACTTAGAACTCATTTCTAATGAAGAAGTAAAAGTGGAAGTGATGAGATGAGGTCTTTCAAGGCACTGAGGCTGTCTGTGTCTTTTTTTGGGGGGCCACCTGCTTTGGGGAAGACTATCTGCCATTTTGTGAGGATGCTCAAGCAGCCTAGAGAGAGATCCACAAGAACAGGAACTGAGGTCTCCAGCCAACAGCCATGTGCAAGCGGACGCTCTAGCCCCATCAAGCCCCTGGGCAACTGCAGTCTCCTGACCCAGAACCACCCAGCTAAGTAGCTCCTGATTCTTGACCTACAGAAACTTCAAATCAAACTTCTGCAAATTTAAGAAAATTGAAATTGTATCACTCATCCTCTCTGACCACAATGTTATGAAATTAGAAGTCAGTTACAGGAGACAACACATATTTGTCGTTTCATCCCCTAAGTTTGGGGGTAAGTTGTGGTACATGGCACCCCACTCCAGTACTCTTGCTTGGAAAATCCCATGGGCGGAGGAGCCTGGTAGGCTGCAGTCCATGGGGTCGCAAAGAGTCGGACTGAGCGACTTCACTTTCACTTTTCACTTTCATGCATTGGAGAAGGACATGGCAACCCACTCCAGTGTTCTTGCCTGGAGAATCCCAGGGACAAGGGAGCCTGGTGTGCTGCAGTCCATGGGGTCGCGAAGAGTCGGACTGAGCGACTTCACTTTCACTTTTCACTTTCATGAATTGGAGAAGGAAATGGCAACTCACTCCAGTGTTCTTGCCTGGAGAATCCCAGGGACAAGGGAGCCTGGTGGGCTGCCGTCTCTGGGGTCGCACAGAGTTGGACATGACTGACGTGACTTAGCAGCAGCAGTGTGGTACATCAGTGGATGAACAGTACAGAAGCTCTGTGCCCTCGTACAAGTGAATTAAAACTCTGGTGTCTCTGCTTCCTCGCCCACATAACTAGGGTGATAATAATGATGTCTCTGTCATAGATGATCAATAAGAGTTTTGTGAATTAGTCCACGCGAAGTACTTAGAACAGCACCTCGCATGCAGTAATTGCTCAATCAGTAGTCATTAGTTTTAAGTATCATTAGTAATCATTGCATGAATTTTGGGCAGAGATGGAAGAGAGGGGAAGAAATAGAGTTCTTGCTGGATGAATGGAAGGTGGGAATCGACATTTATCCTAACCAGTTGGCGAGCCCCGCTAGCACAAGGGTGAGGATGTCCGTGGGCTGGTGAATGAATGAAGACCGTCACCGTGGAGGACCAGGACTGGGCTAAGCCTGCCCTGTTTGTCTCAGGACATTCTCCTGGCCGCCATCTGCACCGACTCAGAGATCAGGCTCTCTCACCTGCTAGGCTTGGTTGAAAGAATCTTGTCTAATATTGACCTTAAAAAGCTTTGCCAAACCTCCTCATTACTCATAGTTTTGAAGCAGCTGAGTATCTGTGAGCACCAGTTCCCTGGGAAGCCCTGAGTCAGCAGAAGAGCCAGTTACCATGGTGAGAACTTTGATTAAAATTCTTTTTTGACTCTAGCTAGATATCTGTATATAAATGAATGGTCTACAGTGAATCACGTTTCCCCCACCCCCCACCTCCAAAATGAAAGCTAGATGTGTAGATTCTATTCAGCCTCTCAACTGGTTTCCCCTACTGACTGGGAGTGTATATAAATAACAGAACATTCTTACTTGTTCTTTACTCATTTCCCCCCACCCCTCTTTTGGAGGGAAAAAAGTGTGTGAAGATAGAATTCAGTGCAGAAATTCCTGAGGAAGCAAGCTCAGGGGATGGATCAGAGAGAAACATTTGCCCAAGAACGATGTGCATGAAGGTAGCAAAACTCTGCCCATCACCTCGGTCCAATCAGCCCGGGCCCTGGAGAGCAACTGATGACGTGGATTTCCAAGGGGCGCCCGCAGGAAGGGGAACTGAGCGTGCGTGCTGATGCTATCACTGCTGGTCTCCTTTGACTGCCGCCAAGGGCCTGCCCCTTCCGGTCCTTGAACGGGGCTGACTCTCTGTCTTGCACCTCCCGTGACCCCCTAGCATGTTTCAGCTCCTTCCCCACAACACCAGAGTTCTCAGACCTCAGGGATCTTCAAGGATGCTCACTGTCTGACCCACAGAGCAGCTCACCAGTCAGCTCCGGGCATCATGGGGCTGCCATTGTCATCGATGACGGCTCATTGTATAAGTCGGTTTGGTGGGGGCCAGTCGGTGCCCAGATAACGTGGCCAAGCCAAGCAGTACTCTGGGTGTGTCTGTGAAGGTGTTTCTGGATAAGGTTCATACTTGAATGGTTGAACTAGGTAAAACAGAGTGCCCTTCATGATGTGGGGAGCTCATGCAATCTACTAAAGGTCTGAACAGAACCAAAGGGTGGAGAAGGAGATCCTCTCAGACTGAAACCAGCATAGGAACTCTCCTATGATTAGTGATTGTCTTCCTGCTGGGTCACTGGTCCTCTCTCCTCGGGTCTGGACTTGGACTGGAACTACACTCTTGGCTCTCCTGGGTGTCCAGCTTGCCAACTGTAGATCCCGGGACTTTTCAGCCTCCATAGCTGTGTGAGCCAATCCTTTATAGTAAGTCTCTTTAGCTACCTTCTGTTTCTGTGTATCTGTGAGCTATTATCTGTCTATCTATCTACCTATGTATCATAAAGAAGGCCGAGCGCCGAAGAATTGATGCTTTCGAATTACTGTGCTGGAGAAAACTCTTGAGAGTCCCTTGGACAACAAGGAGATCAAACCAGTCAATCCTAAAGGAAATCAACCCTGACTATTCACTGGAAGGAGTGCTCCTGAAGCTGAAACTCCAATACTTTGGCCACCTGATGTGAAGAGCCGACTCATTGAAAAAGACCCCGATGCTGGGAAAGACTGAAGGCAGAAGGAGAAGAGGACGATAGAGGATAAGATGGTTAGATAGCATGACAACTCAATGGACATGAATCAAAGGAAGCTCCGGGAGATAGTGGAGGACAGAGGAGCCAGGCGTGCTGCAGGCCGTGGGGAAGCACAGAGCTGGACACGACTGAGCGACTGAACTGACTGATCCTATTGGTTCCGCTTCTCTGGAGGGCCCAGACTAACACACAGGTTACACAGAACACTGCAGCCAGCATCTCCATCACCCTTCAGGGAGCTTCTTTAACCCACACCTCTGGAGCCTCAGGGCTCGCTAAAGAGTCCCTTCTCCGGAGCAGGCCGCATTTGCTGTTTCCAGCAGATCTTCTGTTTCTGCAAAGCTTCTCACCAAGAGCACTCAACAGAGGATCTTGTCAGCTGTGCAGGGAGCTGTAACCCTAGAGCTGACCGCAAGATTTCCAAGTGACCTCAAGAAATCTGTCTGATGCCCGGCGAGGCCTAAATAGCTTAGTCCCATGGCCTCAGTCAGAAATAAGAACGCCAAGGCTGCGCTTTCCTCTTGTCTTGCTAAGTCTCCAGGGGTTGAGAGTTTTCAGTCCTTGCCTTTCCTGGAAATCTTCATTTGACACAAGGACTTGAAATTCTCAAACGAGGGGAGGAAATTCCTCGGATGTCTATAGGTATAATGTGATCTGAGTGGAGGATGATCCAGAAATAGCCAGATAGTAATTTGGTAACTTTCCAAGTGGCTCAGTGGTAAAGAATACGCCTGCCAATGCAGGAGACGCAAGAGACAAGGGTTTGATCCCTGGGTCTGGAAGATCTCCTGGAGGAGGGGCATGAAGACCCACTCCAGTGTTCGTGCCTGGAGAATATCATGGACAGAGGAGCCTGGTGGGCTACAGTCTATGGGGTCCCAAAGAGTCAGACACGACTTAGTGATTGAGCACAATTTGATAACCGTCCACGTTTCTCTGAATTCTTCTCTTCACCTTTTGCGGAGAGTTCCTATGTTTCAGTCTGAGAGGAGAGTGACAGGTACTCACTGGTGAATTATCAGTGAACAGCACAGGATTCTGCACTGTTCTGAGCAGAATAGAAACCTGTAATTTGATCAGGAGCTTCTGACTGGTGCATGCCTAAGCCTGCTGTCTTCACCCTGATCCGTCCACCAAGGGCTTGCTTTCTCAGGAATGTCTGCACTCCGTCAGATTCTTCGCAACATTTTGTGATATCAAAAGGAAAACCAGGAGCAATGTTTTCTCATTTTGTTGCTTCAACTTTCTCTTTGTGAATGTATATGTGGCTGGTGAACTATGCTAGTGACAAAAAAATAAGAAAAAAAATAAGAAAAAAAAGAGAAGGTAAAGATGGTGTTTTCTGGAAAGTCAAGGCTCCAGGCAGACACCCTGGGCAACTGAGACCAGCGTCCGTGGAGCTCCCGTGTGATTGAAGGTCAGGGCGTGCCCTGCGGGTCTTGGATGGCTGTTGAAGGGCACAGGTACCTGCTGCTCTATTTCTTTATTTAGGGGAAAGAGGTCTGGTGTGCCCACATGTTGGGGGGCTGGCTGGGGCCTGGTGCTTTTCTATCTTGTTGGTCTCTTTATTCCACAAATAGTGTGTGTTTCGATGGTCTCCGAGGAGACTGCAGAATGTGAGGGATTATTTGGAGGGATGGTGTGTTCGTTTCCCATGTCTGTCATCACAAATCACCATAAACTGGATGGCTTAAAGCAACATAAATTGATTCTCTTGTAGATCCGGAGGCCAGAAGTCTGAAATCAAGGTGTCAGCAGGGCTGAACTCCTTCTGAAGGCTCTAGGGGAAGATCCTTCCTGCCTCTTCCAGCCTCGGGAGCCTCCAGGAGCCCCTTGGCTTGTGGCTGCCTCACTCTCATCTCTGTCTGCATCTTCACACGGCCTTTTCCTCTGGGTCTGTGTTCTCTTCTCCTCTCTCATAAGGACACTCATTGTAGGATTTAGAGACCACCTGGGCAATCCAAGATGACCTCATCTTGAAATTCTTAGCTTTCTTACATCTTTGGAGACGGTTTTTCTAATAAGGTGACATCCAGAGGTACTGGGGCTTAGGGTATATAAGCATCTTTTGGGGGTGGGGTCACCATTCAACCACGCTTGGCACCTCAAGCGGTGACCATAGTGGTCCTCTGTTGACTCGAGGATGCTGAAAGGGCTCCATCTATCTCTGCAGCTTGCTGGGAAGGGGCCGCAACCCCAGCGGCTTTCAGGAGCTCTGAGCAGTGGGAGCAAAGGCCGGGATGCTTCTGGAAGCAGCCCTTGGTGATGGTCAAGCCAGAGCGCCCACATCCAGGCCTGCCTTTCCAAGTAGATCCTGCTTGCTCCCACCCACTGCCTCTCATCTCTGGGGAGCCTCCCTGGAAACGTGTGTCCTCTGAATCATACGGCCATCCTTTTCCCATTATCATTTCTTCAGCTGCGTGTTCCCAGAGGGAGGAAATCAGCTACAAGCCATGCCCTCACCCACCTCCCCAGTCCACATACAAGCACGAAGCAGCAGAAAGAAAAGCTGTATTTGCCCAAAACAATGGAGCCAGGGTCACAAAGGTGGCTTCCCCGGGGACAGACATGGCTGCAGATGCCAGCCAGTGCCACGTGGTTGTTGAGAAGCCCCCATTCCTGGAGGGATGATTCACGGCTCTTGCTTTTTTAAAAACAGCATTTACAGAGAGCAGCTTTGAATAAATCCTTCCTTCCTCAGGGTTCCCCGAAAGGATCATCCTTTTCCTCTCATCACCTCCCCCCACCGACTCCTTCGCTCAGTCTATTGGCTTTTCTGCCGTTTCACAAGCACATTGCGGATAATACTTCTTAGCTGCAGAACCTTGGACGCATGGTCCCTGCGAGGGTGGGGATGGCCTGTTTGCCCAGCTCAGCATGTTTGCTCGTTTGCAGGAAGAGGGAAGGCAGGCTCAGAGCCTGGTGGGGTCAGAGAGGGAGGCAGGGAGGCAGCCAAGGGCAGGGCAGGAGCAGGCAGAGCTCTGCTGGGGGCTGAGAGCGGCCGGGCTTGGGGAAGGCTGCTCAGCATAGTCGGCGGCTTGTCTGGACCTGGGATGGGGGCAGTGCTCTTTGCTGATGTGCTACGGGGGAAGGAGCCATTGCCTGGGTGGGCAAACGGTGTGGGGCTGGCGGGGGGAGCAGGTAGGGAGAACCTGACCCCGGGGTGCAGCTCCCCGAGGGCCTGAGATGACCAGAGACCACGTCTGTGGGAGGCTGACCTGCACAGATGGGAGAAGTTCCCCATCGAAGCTTCTCCCACAGTGAACCAGCTGGTCTCCAGTCTTAATAACAAGCTAAGACCCTCCCCGTTATGGTTGTCTTGGTTTGCCGGGGCTGCCGTAAGAGAGTCCTTCAGACTGGGGGCTTCAGCAGTGGAGAGCTGCGTCTCACAGGTCTGGAGTCGGACAGCGAGGTGACCTCAGCTGGGTTTCCTCTGAGGGTGGTGATGCTGGTCTGTTCCGGGCCCTTGTCCCGGCTCCTGGGGGCTTGTTGCAGTCACTGGGGATCCGTGGCTCCGAGATGCGCCACTCCAGTCTCTGCCCTCTTCTCCCTGTGCCGCTCTTCCTGAGCCCACGTCTGTGCCCAAATGTACCTTCTTATAAGGACAACGGGCTTGTCCTCTAGGCTCAGGGTCAGCCGTCCTTTAGGGTCGGGGTCCACCCGATTCCAGCATGACCTCATCCTAACTGATTACATCTATGATGACCCTGTTTCCAAACAAGCACGTATCCTTAGGTTCTGGGGGCCAGGATGTCACCGTCTGAATTTTGGAGGGATATAGTTTAACAGTAATAACTGTAAAGCATTGTGTTGCCATAAGCAGCTTAAGAGGCCTTAGACTGACATTTGAAACCATTACTGTAACCCACAGATTAGGAATGTTTACTATTGACTTGTGTTTTCTTTTGCTGAAGAAGGTCAGGCAAAATCACATGGTTCAAAGCTGTGTGTGTGTGTGTGTGTGTGCCTGCGTGCACGCGCGCGCATGTGTGTGCATGCTCAGTCACATCCAACTCTTTTGCGACCTCATGGTGTGTAGCCCACCATGGTCCTCTGACCATAGAATTGTCCAGGCAATAATACTGGAGTGGGTTGCCATTTCTTTCTCCAAGGGATCTTCCGACTCAGGGACCAGACCCGGGTCTCCTACCTCGCAGGTGGATTCTTTACCCCTGGGCCACCTGCAAAGTCGATGAGCACTCAGAGCAGCAGAGAGAAAAGCGGATTATTCAGAGGAGACTGTTAGGACAATTAGCCGGTCATTTGGAACAAAATGCAAGCTGGCTTTCCAGAGGAGTCCAGCTGGATCCAAGATCTCAGTCTAAAAGTGAAACTGTTAAAAGGACTGTAAGAAAGCAAAGCAGGGTTGTTTCATGTTAATAACAAAAGAACAGGGAAGGCCTGTTCTTCTGTTATGCTTCCCTGGTGACTCGGTGGCAAAGAACCTGCCTTCCAGTGCAGGAGACACAGGTTTGATCCCTGGTAGGGGAAGATCCCCTGGAGGAGGAAATGGCAACCCACTCCAGTATTCTTACCTGGAGAATCCCATGGACAGAGGAGCCTGGCGGGCTCTAGTCCTTGAGGTCCCAAAGATTTGGACATGACTGAGCAAGGAAACAACAACAATTCTTATGTTACTAAACCCTACACACACCTGTGACATGAGACTGAGATCTCAAAAATAAAAACACGGATAAGCTTTACTACATAAAATATAGGTGAAGGTGAAGTCACTCAGTCGTGTCCGACTCTTTGCGACCCCGTGGACTGTAGCCCACCAGGCTCCTCTGTCCATGGGATTCTCCAGGCAAGAATACTGGAGTGGGTTGCCATTTCCTTCTCCAGGGGATCTTCCTGACCCAGGGATCTAACCCAGGTCTCCCACATTGCAGGCAGACACTTTAACCTCTGAGCCAATAGTATAAAAATGTTCAGGCTAAAAATAAAAAAAGCAAAAGGACTGTTAACAAAGAAAGTCACGAGGCCAAGGTCAGATTGTGAAAAATGCGTATGTGCACAGCATGTAACTGCAAAGGGCTAATGTTCTTTATATAAAACAAGCCTTTCCAAGCCAATAATAAAAAGCTAAAAATGCATTTGGAAAACTGGGCAGAGGGCAGAAAAATCAGCAGCAGTAAATATATTAAAACATGGTCAACACCCCTCTAAGAAACACAGATGACACTTGGTTTCCACCTATCCTGCTGGTAAAGATCAGTGAGTTCTTATATCCGGCAAGGGTGAAGGCACCTTTCCAAAGGCACCTGCCCCTCTGGAGGACGGTTTGTAGTCGACACAATCTCCAGGGGGCAATTTGGCGGCATCTTTAAAAGCAAAATACACGTACCCTCTTTTCTCCCACCAATCTCACTTCTAGTAATCTATTTTATGGAAGTCAAAGAGTTTCCTTGCAGTGCTGTTCGTAACAGAAAAAATGTCGGATGCTCCCTAAATATTCATCAACAGAGGACTAGCTCTATAAACGATCACACATCCATAAAACGGACTCTTATTTTGTCGTTTAAAAGAACACATGAATGCATACGTAGATTACATTTTGAAAAAGCAACTAACCAGGGGCAAAACCCGTATGCTTCCATCTGTCATCTGTGTAACAAAGTATAAATATGTATTAACGCATGTGGACATATGCTTGGATAAGTATGGAACATTTCTGGAAGGCGTACAAGTGGCTGAGTATGCCTGGCTCTTGGCAGAGGCAACAGAAAGGAGAGGGGGGATTGTCCTGTTCATCATATATTCTTTGATGCTATTGGAACTTCTTACCACGTGCCACTATGACTTGTAATGTAAAAAGATCGAAATTAAAATGAAAAAAAAAGAACAAAACGAGGAACGAGACACTGATCCTTCCCTGGCAATAAAATGATTTTGCTCTGGGCAACTCTTATGTGCACACAGCTGGGGACACTGACAGGCAACATTTAATTGCTTTAGATGGAAGCAAAGAAAGAAAGAGATTCATCAGCTTAATCAGACTGGCAGTGTAGGCGGGGGATTAGGGTGTCTGTGGTCTGGCAGGGCAGGAGTTCCTGTGACTTAACAAACAGGCCCTGAATCAGGTGTTTCGACCTCCGCACACCCTCCCCGTCTCAAGTTAGATGCTCCCGGGACCCAAGGGGCTTCCCCGATAGCTCAGTGGTAAAGAATCCGTCTGCCAAGGCAGGAGACACGGGAGACTTGGGTTCGATCCCTGGGTGGGGAAGGTACCCTGGAGGAGGACATGGAAACCTGCTCCAGAATTTCTTCCTGGGAAATCCCACGGACAGAGGAGTCTGGAGGGCTACAGTCCCTGAGGTCGTGAAGGGTCAGACATGACTGACAGACAGCACACGTGGGGAAACAGGATTAGACAGGAGCCTCCGTCTTGGGTCTCGGGCCCCCGACTCCTGGACACCCAGATGCTGGGACACAGCTGCTGTGGGGAGGGAGGGGTGAGTGTGGAAATCAATGGGGGGTGAGCAGTGGCCGAACGCTGGCAGAACCCGGAGCACATGTCCTTCTGAAAGGCCGGCAAAGCCATGCTCCTGAGAACACTCGGCTGGATGAAAGAGGAGACGCAGACCCCAGCAGGCTGGTCCCCTGGTCCACGCTGTTTTCTTCCAGGAAGTACTTAACACCGCCAGAGGGCAGGCTACCTTCTAGGACATGGCGGGGAGGGGGGTGGTGCGTGGGGCGGAGGGCATTGTCCAGGCCCTTGGAAGTGCTTCAGGGGCTGGCTTGCCTGAGAATGGTGTGCATCCTCCTGGGGCCAGGCTGGGGTGGGGCCCTGGAAGGCTCACACCCAGCTAGGGTACCAGCTGCTGCCTCCTCCCCACGGGACTGTGCCCTACGGGGTGGATATACCAGGGTGACCGAGGTTTTCCCCTGTAAGCGGCGATGGAAATGAACAAATGCTTTTCGGTTGAAGCATCTACCATTCGCCAGTGGGGCAACACTGCCCTTTGTTTTCAAGCAAGATGAAACTGGGCATCATCCCAGCGTGTTCTCATGTCTCTGGGGCCATCCGACGGAAACCTCAACTCCTGAACGGCTCATCAGTGCAGACCTGACCTCGGGAGACTGGAAGCCGGAGGAACGTGGGCTTCTTTCCCAAATAGCTCCCTAGGACGGCTTGCTGGGCTCTTTTTCTTTGATGTGTGGATCCAGGCTTCCCTCACTCACTGCTTTCCATCAGCCAGCTGTTTTGCAAACCTGTGTCCTGCCTTATTTACTGCTTCTGTTTCTGCTCTGGGAACCCAGTCAACCCACCTTCTTAGGATTTTTGATCAGAAAAAAAGAAACAGGCTCTTGCATATCTTCAAGTCAGCCTTACCGCCTGTGCTAAAATGAGTGCCTGCATGATCAGTTATTTCCGACTCTGTGCGACCCCATGGACTGTAGCCCACCAGGCTCCAGGCAGGAATGCTGCAGTGCGTTGCCATTTCCTACTCCCAGGGATCTTCCCCACCTAGAGATCAAACCCGAGTCTCCTGCGTCTCCTGTGTTGGCAGGAGGATTCTTTACCACTGCACCCTGCCATGGGAAGCCCTCTGTGCTAAAATGCCCCAGGTTTAATCAGTGGGCACTCTGACCTCTTTTGTGGTTGCATTTCTACCTCACTTTTGGGTTCTTAGTTGGATTCTGGAATCTAGATGGATCAAGTTACCAGATAAATAACAGATAAATAAGTGTCAGATGATTAATTTTTTTTTTAGTGCTACTTTGACCTTATTAATTCTGGATGATTTAAATTCTGTGGTTCTTCACTGAGTCCTACTGTCTAAGACGGAAGGCAGCTCTCTGGTCTGACATGGTTCAGGTATGGAACTCCTGATGAGAAACAGAAAGCTCTCCATCTTATTTTAGCTCATATTTTTGGTGAGGGTTTGGCAGACAGAGTTTTTTCTTTTCCCTCTATAAAGATAGTTTTAGAACTAATGTGTTCTAAAATTACCTGGGTTATATGTGATGGAATTCCCAGCTCATTTGGCTAAGATTCAGCCTAAGAAAGAATCACCAGCTAATAAGGAGGAGGCATGCTTTTTCTAACTTGACATTTTCAGGAGTTTGAACCATCTGTCATTTTACAGGTGAGGAGAACCTCCGAGCACTAGAGAGATGCCAAGATTTAAAAAAAGCAGACTTCTTTTCCTCTATTGTCTGCAATATTTCAGATTCTATGCTAAGTGCTTTTATGGAATCTCAGTTTGCAGTCATCAGAATCAAGCAAGCAGGTTATTCTCCTCTCTCATCAGATACAGGAACTGAGGGTCTGACTGAATCAGATATCTTGGTCGAGGACAGGGCAAGGTCAAGACGTGAACACATTTTCTGATCTCAGGAGACCACGGCTCTCCCTGGTGAAGTTCACCCTCTTGGTCAGCCTAATGCAGGGTGAAACGTAACCCACTACTGTTGCCAAAGGCTCTCCCTGACCCGACTTCAGGCAGGCTCCCCTGAATCCTCTCTCCAGTGAGGCCTTGACCCTTGAACTTCCGTCTCTGTATTGCCCAATTTTAGCCAAACGTCCTCCTAAGCTGGGTTAGCCAGACACCCATCCTCCTCCATATCTTATCGCCTCCGGTACAGAGCTGGTCCTCGGTCCTCACCACTCCTTAGCTGACCTTTGATCGCCCTGGCCTTCAGTGAGCGTCCTCTTGGGTTGGATTCGTTGGCATGCTCCCTTACCCCGGTTGTTCCCTCTCGGTACTTTTCCACCTGCTGACACCTTCCCTCTCTGCCACCTTGGCTGAAAGTCGCTGCTTGGCCACCCTGTGTTTGGAATGGAGCGCACCTCTGTGCAGAGCTTTCTTCCTCTATTGTGATCGTTCCTGATTAAAATCTGCTTTGACTGCTCTCACTCCTGTCAGGCGCTAGTTTTTCCTGAACGCTGGCAAGGCTGGTTCCGGGACATCAAATTCTACTGGCCAAACTGGTGGGGGAGAGGGCTGCAGGTCGTCAGATGAGATACCCGAGGGTATTCTTTAATGGGACCCGTCTGTACCCATACTTGGCTGGAAACAATTGATTGCTTAGTAAGTATTTTTCTCTTTGCCCTACAGTCTTAGAAAAGGCATTTAATAGTCACAGTGACATTACAGGTGGAAGTATTGGCTAAAATATTAGATCCGAAGCGAGAATGCTATAGGTCAAATAGAGAAATCTTTGAGTATATACTGAGCTAATGTAATTCATTTGTAGTCAAGATATCGGTAGATATATGCATACAGATTTACATAACGTGTATATATGTTTATGTATATATTTATGTACATACAACGAGCATATGTGGGCTTCCCAGGTGGCACTAGTGGTAAAGAAGCTGCCTGCCAGTGCAGGGTGGGGCACATGAGATGCAGATTTGATCCCTGGATTGGAAAGATCTCCTGGAGGAGGGCATGGCAACCCACTCCAGTATTTTTGCCTGGAGAATCCCATGGGAAGAGGAGCCTGGTGGGCTACAGTCCATGGGCTCACAGAGTCGAACATGACTGAGTGACTTAGCATGCATGCATGTATGCATATGTATAATATACAGCATTATATGTTTCATTATGGTATGTTATACATTATGTATTATCATTTACACATGGCTTCCCTGGTGGCTCAGCTGGTAAAGAATCCGCCTGCAATGTGGGAGACCTGGGTTTGATCCCTGGGTTGGGAAGATCCCCTGGAGAAGGGAAAGGCTCCCCACTCCAGTGTTCTGGCCTGGAGAATTTCATGTACTGTATAGTTGTGTCCGACTCTTTGCAACCCCATGGACTGTAGCCTACCAGGCTCCTCCCTCCATGGGATTCTTCAGGCAAGAGTACTGGAGTGGGTTGCCATTTCCTTCTCCAGGGGATCTTCCCAATGCAGGGATTGAACCCAGGTCTCCTGCACTGCAGGCAGACGCTTTAACCTCTGAGCCACCAGGGAAGCCCTATAGTCCAAGGGGTTGCGAAGAGTCAGACACGACTGAGCGATTGTCACTCTCACTATCGTGTACATATATTTGTTTTTTCCTGGCTGCTCTGCTTGGCATGAGGAATCTTAGTTACCTGACCACGGATTTAACTTGCGGCCCCTGCAGTTGAAGCACACAGTCTTAACCACTGGACTGCCAGGAAGGTCCCATATCATATACATACATTCTTTCTGTTTTAATTAATTTATTTTTAATTGGAAGACAACTGCTTTACAATGTTGTGTCTGCTTCTGCTGTATAACAACATGAATCGGCCATCGGTATATGTACGTCCCCTCCCTCCTGAACCTCCCTTCCACCCCCCACCCCTCCCCAGCCCTCTAGCTTGTCACTAGAGCCCTGAGTTGAGCTATACACGTATTTTTGAAAGGACAGTTAAAGTGAGTGAGATGTCCTGCTTGGGGAAGAACTGTCAGGGTCCCCGGCTTTTAAAAAGTGACCCCTTTCTAGTGGACAGAGCCCAAGCAAGGAAGGTAATCATCTCTCCTACCCTCCCCTGCCCTTCGTGAGATGATATCTTGATGAATTTCCTGCCCTGGAGTCACGTCAAAAATCACAAAATTTCGCAAGTCTGGTGGGTTAGAAGGGAGAAGGGAGACTAGCGGAGCCGGCAGGCAGCGTGTGCTTGCCTTGGCTCCTCCCTCCCCCTTCCAAGGGGCTCCACCTTGGTCTTCTCTGCCCTTTTGGGGGCTCAATGTTCTCATCCTGTTTCTTTGTTATCGAAGCCTCCCAAGAAGGCGGTGTTCAGACACCAGGCAGAGTTTTTCAGATTGCTTCTTATCTACCACCTACCCAACTACAGCCCCTGGCTCTTAGTGCCCAGGAGGCAGTCTCCCTTCCTCCCTTTAAAGAATTAACAGTCTGTTGGTAACACAAGAAAACAGCTGTCACTCAGTGTCAGAACAGGCGACCTGTCGTGCTGGGCTATTTGTGTTTTGAACCTTGTGTTTGATTGTGGAAGATAAGGTTTAATCTCTTGCTTATTTAATCTCTGGCATCAGGAGTTGGTGGGAAGCTTGGGTGACCTGAGAATCCTTCCTCACACCATTGGTTCACACTGGGGAAGTACTTGCTCTTCTCCACCATTGAAGCTGCTTGGGGTCCCAAACCAAGAATCAAAGGTTAAATCTCTGATGGCCAAGGCACCAGCTTATTCATCATCAATGGGCCCAAGTTGCTGTATCCACAGGGAGCTTAATTTTGGATTGAGGGTTTAGAAAGATGAAAGAAACCCACTACAATCAACTAGAGAAACTGTCCTTGTAAAAACCCTTGTCTTCTCTGTGTAGCATTATGTAATTAAAATCAACAACTAATCAACACATGATATAATTAGTTAAAAATATCCACAATATGAAAATTACCAATTGCTATATTTTTATCATCTTTATGAACTATGTCCAGAGGTTTATCATTTTTCATTTAATTTTTTTCACATTTAGATGCTTGCACATTGGTTTCCCAGTGACACAGTGGAAAAGAATCCTCTTGCCAATGCAGGAGATGTCAATTTGATCCCTAGGTCAGGAAGATCCCCTGGAGAAGGGAATGGCAACCCACTCCGGTATTCTGCCTGGAGAATCCCATAGACAGAGGAGCCTGGGGGGCTATAGACCATGGGATTACAAAGAGAAGGGCACGACTGAGCATGCACGCACGCACACCTCCACTCTGTAGCATATACTTACAGTAAAATTTCCTGCCTTGAATCTTGTTTCAATTTATAAAATTCAAAGACTACTGACTACAAGACTTTTAATAAATATCTGTGCTCCATGGGGTTAAATTTTTGACTTCAGCCAAAGTGTGCTGGGCAGCTATACAACTTTGCATCTCTAACAGGTGTTGGTAGAATACAAGGTGGTGGTTATGGGAAACTCCAGTAATACCCTATGGATATTTTCCTCAATTCTGGGGACCTGATTACCAAGGATGGCACCTGACTCAGATAACAGCCTATGGCCACAATCCAGGCACAAAGATGAATTAAAAGAGTAAAATCCAAAAAAAAAAAAAAAGTAAAATCCATAAAGCCCTTCCATTTCTAAACAGAAGATGCGTGAGAAGCAGGCATTGATCAGAGGAACATATTCCTGGTGAAGTCTCAGCTGACTTTGCAATGTCAAGCCAAGCATCCTTAAGCTGCCTCTTTGAGGAGGAAGGATGAGGATAGAGGCTGAGAGCCCAGGCTTCCTAGCCCAGGAAACCGCTGCTGGGGGGCTGCTGGCCAGGTTAGGGGGCTGGGCAGGCAGCGTGGTCTCACCATGCTCTCTAATTCTACACTTCCGACCATTTACCTTCAACACAGGTGAAGCGTTGGGATTCCCTGGTGGCTCAGTGGTAAAGCATCCACCTCTCAATGCAGGAGACATGGATTCGGTCCTGGGTCAGGAAGATCCCCAGGAGGAAATGGCAACCCCACTCGAGTATTCTTGCCTGGAGAATCCCATGGATAGAGGAGCCTGGCGGGCTACAGTCCGTGGGGTCACAAAGATTCCGACACAATCAAGCGACTAAACAGCAGCAATAAGGAAGAGTTGGGCCAACGACCTGGGTCTGACAGCTCGCTTTGCGGGCCTTCACGGAGCCTGGCAGTGCTTGCTGGAAGCCTGAAAGTCTTGGCCCCCACTGGGTGAAAGCGCCAGCTGAGCCTAAGGTCTGCAGAACTCTTGGTGGTCCTATCCTGCGCCTGATTCACAATTCTGCCCCTGGCTGGGATGGCCTCCAGGCACTGTTTCAGCCCCCTGTGCTTTGCTCAGCTTTAGGCACAAGTTGAAATCAATAATAATAGCGTGTGATCAGACCTGGCTGGAGCCGCCTGGCAGGGGTGGAATTGGGAGCATTACTAGTACACCTGTGCGTGCCTGGAGGGCAGAGCCATTAGAACTCCATGGACCCTGCAGGGCCTGTGAAAACAAGGGCACAGACACAAATGCGTTTGTTCATCCAACACGCTTTTGCCGTGATCCACCACCGTGGACCAAAGGCAGCTCTCTTCTGAGATGCTTTGCTATCTGATTAAAGAAAACTTATCTTCCCTCAGCTAGTTGCCCTCTTATTCTAAGCAATTTCTGACCTGGATGGAGTCTAACGCACTTTGCTGGTCACTCGGGGCTGGTGGCAATGGAATCTGGTACATGCGTCCACTTTCTGAATATCAAGAGACACCCACCTTCCCACTGAACTTTTGTGTTTCAACTTCCTCTCCCTTTGAGAAATAAATCAATGCTTTCCCCCCCACTCTGTTTCAGAATAATTTCCAGGGAGCTGCACAGGGGTTCAAATTGTGTTTAAAGCTCATTGGTTTACAGGAGACAAAAACAAGTATAATCTCTTCAGCTGTACCAACGCCAATTACTTACCGATTATAAGAATAATGCCTCATCCCTAGCTCCCATTTCTGGAGAAAATTCAGGAAAATGGTGGGGCTGTGGGGGCCAATACGAGCCTTGTCTTGGCTGGACAGACGATGTTCTCCTGGTTCGGGCAGGACTTTGGGGCTTAGGGGATGAGCACTTCTCTCTCCCTGAAGTAGAGTTTAGACCCTGGCTTTGGAGTGAAGCAGGAAGACAGAACAGTACTTAAAATTCACTTTCAAAGAGACAGAGGATTGGCAATTTGACATTCCCTAAGACACAGATCTCCCATTGAGACCCACAGTTAGCTGGTGACCTGTCAAGGAAGTATCTATTTAGTGCAAGCTTCTAAAGTCATTTCCCTCAATGAAATGTTTATTTAGTTAAAGTTAGAATAAAAAGGCTGGATTAGATACGTTAAGTTTTAATATAGGTGCCAAGAAGGAGTAGCTTTTTATATATCTCTATTTGTGTTGTAAATCACTACAACAAAAGTGATTCTGTGAGCAACCTTGTAAGAACGGTCTCATTAGGGACTAGCTACACTCTGTTGATGTTCTGGCTTGTTTTTTATTAAAAAGGACTAATGATCGACAGCTGAATGGATGAAGAAGAATGTGGTGTACTGCTCAGCCATAAAAAGAATGAAATAACGCCATTTGCAGCAACATGGATGCAACTAGAGATTGTGGTACAAAGGGAAGTAAGTCAGAAGGAGAAGCAAGGGTCATGTGATATTTGCACGTGGAATCTAAAGTATAACACAAATGAAGGTACCTGTGGAACAGAAACAGACTCACTGGACATAAGAGAACAGCCTTATGGTTGCCAAGGGGGAAGGGGGTTGGCGGAGGGGTGGAGTGGGAGGTTGGCGTTAGCAGATGTTAACCAATATCTGCAGAATGGATAAACAAAAAGTCTTACTGTATAACACAGGCGCCGAAAGTCCGTATCCTGTGATAAACTATGATGGAAAAGAATATATGAAGAAAGAATGTGTATATGTATGTATGCATTACTGTAACTGACTCACTTTCCTGTATAGCAGAAATTAACGCAAAATTGTAAATCGACTACATTTCAGTTTAAAAAAGGACCGATGCGTAGGGAGAAATGTGCTGTGATACTCTCTCTGGCGACAGCAGAAAATAACACTAATCCAATTTGGAAATCTGTCAGATCAGCTATTGAAATGTGATAATATCTCCTTCTGGCGTTGATGCTGCCAAGCGCTATGTCATAGGCCTTCTCAGGCAGCATTCCAGCAACGACTAGCTCAGTAACATCTAAGCAGAGGTATACACCCTGTGGTCTCTTGAAGAATGTCACTGGTTGGGGGATGGTGTGTCAGATGCCTCTTCTACAAGGAGGGGGCCCGGGGGTGTGCCTGAGCTGGAGGAGGAAGGAGCATGTGGGTCTGGGCTGTGATTCGTGAGTAAGCGAGACTGCATCCTGGGTGACGGCTTGGAACCGACAGCTACGTCCACGCAGCCAGATCCTGTGGGCAGGAAGTGGGTGTGAGTCCAGGTGGGCTGAGCGGTTCTGGGGCAGAACTGGAGAGGCCAGGGCAGCCCCCTGCAGGGGCCAGCAGGTGTGCACAGGTCCATGGGTGTCCCTGCTGGGCAGACACTCTTGCCCTGAGAACCCGAGCCGCTTGGTCAGTTGTCAGTAGAAGCCGTCAGGAGAGGGTGGAACTCAGAGTCCAGCTGATCATTCCAGATGGATGGATGACTTGGGGAGAAAAGCAGAAACCTCACTGCATGAACTGAAACAGAGCTCCTGAAGCTACAGATGAACCCAGCTGAAGCGCCAACGGCACCTTCCTGGGAGAGGGGCTTGGAAGCTGGACGTGTAGAGAAGGTTCCGAAGGGAGGCAGCTCCAAGCTGGGGTGCGGATGTGACGTGCCCAGGACCCCAGCCACGTACCCTCAGGCTTCCCCTTCTAAGAAGAGGCCATCCATCCGGCTATGTGTTTACACTGGCGGTTCTCACCTGGGCAGGTGACAGCATCTTCGCTCAGACCGAGGACCTCCCCACACCCACGGCCCTTTCAGCAACAATGAGCTCACACTCCAACAGAGAAAGAAGGGGTGTGGGCAGCTCTGGGCAAGGGAGAGTGGGGCGCTTTAGGAATTTTCTCCACTGTTTGGTTGTAGAATAATGAGCCAAGTTTTAGTGGAGTGCTGTTTATATAATTTCAGATAGAGGGGGCTTCCCAGGTGGATCAGCGGTAAAAGAATCCACCTGCCAATGCAAGAGACGCAGGAGACCTGGGGTTCGGTCCCTGGGTTGGGAAGATCCTCTGGAGGAGGGCACGGCAGCCCCCTCCAGTATTCTCGCCTGGAGAATCCCATGGACAGAGGAGCCTGGCAGGCTACAGTCCACGGGCTCACAAGAGTCGGGCGTGACAGCAGTTTCAGATGGAGCGCAGGTCACCAAGTCGCAGGTGCGGCAGGCCTGTGCGCAGGCCTCAGAGCAGTGAGGGCTGCAGACTCCTGGCGAGGATGCACACGCTGTCCTCGTGGCTCACAAGCACAGACGTGCTTTACGTGGAGTTACAGTCAGCTCTGTCCCCTCCCTCCAAGTCCACGCTGAAGCCCCAATGTGGAGGGGCCTCCTGTTGGAGGTAGGGCCTATTCAGAGGTGCCTGTGTGCTGTGTCTGACTCTTTGCGACCATGGCCCACTGGGCTCCTCTGTCCATGGGATTCTCCAGGCAAGAATACTGGAGGGGGTTGCCATGCCCTTCTCCAGGGCATCTTCCCGACCCAGGGATTGAACTCGGGTCTCCTACAAAGCAGGCGGGCTCTTTACTCTCTGAGCCACCAGGGAAGCCTGAAGAATCATGTCTTTTTAGAAGAGGAAGTGCGATCTGTCTTCCAGCACGAAGGAGAAAGGCCTTGTGAAGACACCAGGAGAAGGTGGCCATCTGCAAATCGGGAGGAGCGTGGCCCCCAGAAACCGCATCTGCCACCCCCACCTCCTCCATCTGGGACTTCCAGCCTCCCTGACTGAGAGGAAATAAGCGTCTCTTGTGCAAGCTGCGTAGCCTGTGTTATTTCTAATGGCAGCCCCCACACGACTGATACAAGTAGCCTAGATATCCATAGCAACCGTCATGATGTGGGGTGGGGGGTGGGGAGCCGATGCGAGGGAGAGAGCTCGCTAGGATCGGGTCATAAAAAGCACCAGGAACGAGGCCCTGTGCGGACACACATCCCAAGGAGGGGCAGCCTTGCTACAGGCGCCACAGATTTGCTTCCAGGCACTATTGTGACCACGGGGAGGCCTGGCTACAGACTATACACACCACACAGAGTTCAGAGCGTCCATCATGTGCAAGGAAATTGATTTTTAGACAAAAGTCCAACTACTCTTAGCTCTGTGATGTGAAGAAATGTCTCCTGAGTTTGTAACAAGCTGGTGGGGCTGTGACCCCGTAGTCAACACTGTCTTCTAGGAGACACAAGGTCCCTTTCACCGGGCGAGTTTTACTTTTTGCAGCTCAGTAAAAACCTCCAGCAGTGGGCTTCTAAGTCCAGAGTGATTCTCTTCTAAGCCTTGCAGTGAGCCTCTAAGTCTTCTCTGAGTTTCTCATGCCCAGCCATGTTTGGCTCTTTGCGACCTCGTGGACGGTAGCCCACCAGGCTCTTCTGTCCATGGAATTCTCCAGGCAAGAATACTGGAGGGGGGATCCATTCCCTTCTCCAGGGGATCTTCCCAACTC
>SJYQ01006385.1:136334-148155 GCA_006410935.1 Redunca redunca
TGAGAGTCCCTTGGACTGCAAGGAGATCCAACCAGTCCATTCTAAAGGAGATCAGCCCTGGGTGTTCTTTGGAAAGAATGATGCTAAAGCTGAAACTCCAGTACTTTGGCCACCTCATGCGAAGAGCTGACTCATTGGAAAAGACTCTGGTGCTGGGAGGGATTGGGGGCAGGCGGAGAAGGGGACGACAGAGGATGAGATGGCTGGATGGCATCACCGACTCGATGGACGTGAGTCTGAGTGAACTTTGGGAGTTGGTGATGGACAGGGAGGCCTGGCGTGCTGCGATTCATGGGGTCGCAGAGTCGGTACTGAGCAACTGAACTGAACTGAAGTAATACCGGGAGAAAAGCTCTTTCTCACTGAAAGTCAACATCTAAATGTAGAAAGAATCATGGAGTTAGAAAACTGCAATTTGGTAATCATCTTAGTGGGCTTCCCAGGTGGCCCAGTGGTAAAGAATCTGCCTGTCAAGCAGATGTCAGTTCAATCCCTGACCGGGGATGATCTCTGGAGAAGAAAATAACAGCCCATTCTAGTACTCTTGCCTGGGAAATCCCTTGGACACAAGGAATCTGGTGGGGTACACTGCATGGAGTTGCAAAACAGCTGGACATGACTTCATGTCTGAACAACAACAACAACCCTTCTAGTGATAGCTGTTTCAAGTAAGAATCATCCATGGATACCAAAATGACGGTTTGCGGGAAGAACAGGATATTTACTTGGTCTCAAAGTGTCTATCTACAAGATACTTTTTGCAATGTAATATCACCCAAGTCGGGGAAAACCGGCATCAGGCACGTCCCTCCATGATGTACAGAGAAGCACACAGCTTCACTTCGGTTGTATTCTTGTCAAAAATGCAAGTCTAACCTCACGAGTCTAACCGTGGGGAAAATCCATATGGAGGGAGGGGCACTCTACAAAAGTAAGTGGACTCTGCTCTTCAAAAAAGTCAACGTCCTGAGAGTTAAAGACACAAAAGAGCTCTGCTGGGTCATGGGCGATTAAGAGACCTGACAGCAAAGTATGGCCTGGGATTTTCTTTGACAGTAAGAGAAATTATTTGGAAAACTGGCAACATCTGAATCAAGCCTTTAGATAATAACCTTATATCAATATCGATTTGCTGATTTTGACGGTTATATGGTGCTTCTGTAAGACCGTCTTCACAGTGGGAAGTAAAGTGGTACTATGACTACCGTTCACTCGCAAGTGATTCTTAAAAATCACAAATGCACACACATGTATACACACGCATACCTATGTTGACCCCTGTATGTGGATCTAGAGAGGATGGTCCAGCAAATGTGGTGAAATGTGGAAGATGGTTCTACTGCCCCTGACTCATGATTGGCTAAGAGGATCAATGTAAAGATCTGAACCAGGTGAGCGGCGTTGAACATCTGTAACTGAACTGAACCGGCTCTGGTCCCGACACTGTCAAATTGTTAACAAAGAACCCTGGGTACATTTGGGATCCGTAGGGGGGCTCAGAAGTTCCCTGAGCTGTCCCCACTGTGGGCTCTGGTCTCTTGCGCTCAGCATGGCCAAGGGGACCAGGGAGAGAGAAGACGAGAAGGTTAGGGTCCTACCACTATGCGGCTTAGAGTCCCCTTGACAATGGCACTTGGAAAAGTAGGAGACAGTAGCCGTGTCTGACTTTTGTGATGCCATGGACTGTAGCCCACCAGGCTCTTCTGTCCATGGGCTTCTCCAGGCAAAGAATACTGGAGTACATTGCCATGTCCTTCTCCAGGGCATCTTCCTGACCCAGGGATCGAACCCACGTCTCCTACATTGGAGGCAGATTCGTTACCACTGAGCCACCCGGGAAGCCTAGGGAACAGTACTGGTCCTCGTTAGCAGGGGGAACAAGCGGCAAGCTGCATCACTCAAGGGCCTCACGGAGGAGGGCACTTATCTGATCTTGCAGGGTGTGGAGGACTCAGGTTAGCGGGGAAAGGAAGCCAGGGAAAGACAGGGAGAGACAGGGAACAAAAGTGAACTAGGAGAGACCACGAGGCTTCCACCTGTGTGTGTTCAGGTGAAAATTCATCCTAGGGAGAATGATTTTTGTTAAGGCAAGTTCCAGTGTGCTACTGGTTTTCAAGAGTTTGTTATGATTATTCTGATCCAAGATCCTGCGACTAGATAGAAATACAGCCGAATATATGTCTGTGGATCTTGGTGAAGTCTTCCCACTGACCATGTTTGGTTGCGTTGCTGGGGCTGCGTAGACAGCAAGTTGTGTAACAGGAGGCATTTCCGACAAAGTTGTTAAGGACTAAGCCCTGTGGTTGCCTGACGTGGGACAGAGTTGTCTGTGTGGATGTGTAATTCATAGCAAAGGTCGAATGTCTTGATGGCTAATCATTGTACGTTCCACTCAGCCTCCTAAGAAACCAGGGGTAAGGTAGGCGGGGGCAGAGGGAAGTTTGGGCCAAGAAAGTTTCTTTTTGGGTGGAAGGGAGTGTAGGACCTTCAACCTCCAAGTGAACTGATGTGAAGAATAAATGTGGGACTTCCCTGGTGATCCAGTGGTTAAGAATCTGCCTGCCAGTGCAGGGGACACAGGTTCGATCCCTGTTCCAGGAAGATTCCATGTGCCATGGAGCAACAAAGCCCGTGCGCCCAAACTACTGACATCCATGTGCCTAGAGCCTGCGTCCTCCAAGAGAAGCCGCTGCAATGAGAAGCCGCACACCGCAGTGAAGAGGAGCCCTCGCTGACCGCAACGATGTGAGATGATTATGCCACGTCCATAAACAAGGGTGTAACAGCTGTCAGCCATTTCTGGCCTCCGAGTGTGAATGAGGGCCTCCCAAAAGGGAACGCAAAGCCTGTGATCCAACAGATGCTGCCACCCCCCGCAGTGATGGCTGAGGGGCCCGGGGGCGGGGGAGACTGTGAGAAACAAAAGACAGGAGGCTGGCCTCGGAGAGCCGAGATGCCTATGAAAGAGACGACCTCAATAATCCGGGTCTGTTGCACCTTCCCATACCTACAAGAGTGCTGACTTCCTTAATGTGATATCCGTGAAAGTCGCTCAGTTGTGTTCGACTCTTTGCAACCTCATTAACTACACGGTCCATGCGATTCTCCAGGCCAGAATACTGGAGTGGGTAGCTTTCCCTTCTCCAGGGATCTTCCTAACCCAGGGATTGAACCCAGGTCTCCCACATTGTGGGCGGATTCTTTACCAGCTGAGCCACAGGGGAAGCCCAAGAATACTGGAGTGGGGAGCCGATCCCTTCTCCAGGGGATCTTCCTGACCCAGGAATTGAACCGGGGTCTCCTGCATTACAGGCGAATTCTTTACCAGCTGAGCTATCAGGGAAACAAAAACTTGATATCTGGTTTTCCTTATTTAATAATAAACTTTGACATTCCAACTGTGTGTTCCCTTTGTTGCAAACTTGTATATAGCCTGACTTGCTCTTCTCCTCCTTGGAGCAGTTTTCTCAGAGCTTCCTGAAATGCAAATAAAACAACTCTCTACATTCAGGTTGTGACTAAGTTTTTAGTTGACAGCTAGAAAGCCCGAACACAGCAAAGACTCAATGCAGCCAAAACTAAAGAAATACATGAAAATAAAGACATTTTAAAAAGGATAAATGTTACATAGAAAACAGACTTATGGTTACCAAAGTGGAAAGGTAGAGGCGGGATGAATTAGGAGTTTGGGATTAACAGAGTCATACTACTATATATGAAATAGATCTAGGATCTATTTCAAGGATCTACTATATAGCAGAAGGAACTATATTCAGTAAATTGTAACCTGAAATGGAAAAGGATCTGAAAAGTAACATATATATCTGAATCACTTTGCTGTACACCCAAAACATTGTATATTGACTATACGTCAATAAAATGAAATTAATAAATAAATATTTTAACTTATAAAAAAGAATAAATGTTGCTGGGAGAACAGCAGTACAACTTTAAGGCAAGAATACTGGAGTGGGTTGCAGTTTCCTTCTCCGGGTATCTTCCTGACCTAGGGATCGAACCTGTGTCTCCTGCGTTCTTCACTGACTGAGCCCCTAGGGAACCAACTCAAGTAAGTAAGTGGAGTGATTTGCAGTCAAAGAAAACGGAGCAGGCACAAAACGGAGCGTCAGTGCAAACCCTCATGAAACAAAGACACTCACATTAAAAAATGTTTTTCCCCTTCAAACCATTATGTTGATAATAGTACTGTTTACTGATGAATCTCGGCTTTTGAGCAGAAGCTCAGTTTTTCGCTTGTTCTCCAAGGTCAGGGGCCCTCTGCTCCCTGTTATCATCTCTTTCTGGGGGAATGCTGATGCAGGCAGAAAATGTGTGTGATTTCTTCTCTCCTGGATGGTGGCTGCTCCTGCTCCTCCAGGGAGGTGCCAGGCTTGCTGTGGCTAGCACTTGTTAGGTGGCAAACACTTGAAGTGGGATTCTGGCTGGCAGTACAAGAGCAGAGCCCCTCTACCTGCTGGTCCACCTCCCCATAAAAAAATGCTCTCTTAATATACATTATTCCATTTTGCATTGTAATTTGTTTTTATGTCCAGTGCTATGGCCTAGAGCTGAAAGTGGTTTTGACATTTTTAAATGGTTGGAAAAAACCCCAGAGGAGAGTAATATTTTATGACACGTGAAAATTATGTGTCCATAAATAAAATCTTACTGGGACGTTGCCACGCTTCTCTGAAAATGTATTGCCCATGGCTGCTTGTATGCTACGGCAGCAGAGTTGAGTCATTGTGACAGAGAAATCACAGAGGCTGAAATATTTACTACCTGGCCCTTTACAGAAAACATTCTGCCGACCTCTGCTCTAAAATGTGAGTCCCCTGAGGGTAGGACTGTGTTTGTCTAACTTTGCACAAGCCTAGACCACGGAAGGTTCTGGAAAATCCTCGCCTGCAGACTGGGTACTCCTCAGCTTCCGACACTTTGCCTGTTGAGTTTTTACCTCCAGAAAGCTTTCCTGGGAGGCTTCAGAGGTGGGCTGGTGGGTCCTGGCTCAGCACCTACCCTTGTCTTTCATCACCGGACTGTTGCTCTCGTCTAGTCGCTCAGTCGTGTCCAACTCTTTGAGACCCCGAGGACTGCAGTGCACTAGCTTCCCTGTCCTTCACTCTCTCCTGGAGCTTGCTCAAACTCATGTCCATTGAGTTAGTGATGCCATCCAACCATCTCATCCTCTGTCGCCCCCTTCTCCTCCTGCCCTCAATCTTTCCCAAAGCATCAGGGAGTTGGCTTTCCAATGGAGTTGGCTCTTTGTATCAGGTGGCCAACGTATTGGAAATTCACTGCAGTGGGTGTGGTTCATGTGGAGAGACTCCTTATTTATTTCTGGATTAGCAGTTTGGGTAAAGGGATCTTCTCTTCCCACATATTGCTCTTCTGAAGTATCTGCCTGATTCTTGGCGGAGGGGAGGAGATTGGCGACCAGAACCAGACAGCATGGGAGGGAAATAGCCATGTGTGGGATGAAGGGGAATGAAAGCCATGAGGAGGTCCTGCCTGTTGTCCCCGCTGAGCCTCTGGTGGACTAGACCTGCTTAGAGAAGGGCCACAGGGGTATATATATCTACCTGGCAGAGCCTGCTGTGTGGTTTGAGATCAAATTCTGGAACAAGTTTGCCTTTTGGATCTCTGCTTTAAACTATCTGTGTATACATATTGGATGGACTTTATTAGGTTCTTGGTGAATATTGGCTGGTGGAAGGATCTTGTAGAATAAGCAGACTCTTTTAATAAAATGTCTTTAATTTTTTAATTAAATGATGTAACAGCCTCATAGGGAAAGCAGATATAGCCCTTGGCTCTCAGTAGAGTTGAGAGAGCATGGTGCCAGGTAAAAAGGAAACGCTTTAGAGAGTCTAAGGCACATTTAGAAAGGGCAGACCTTGCTTTGACAGAGCCACTGGTGTGTATTCACTCCTTCTACTGAGCACCTACCACATGGCAGACTGTGCTGGTTGTTGGGGATAGGGGAAAAAAGGGCATAATATTTATCCTCAAAAATGTAGAGTCTGCTGGGGACACCTAACCATGTGATCAGTCACCCAGAACACAGTCAGACATGATGGAAGTTTGCAGAAATACAGGGGAAGCAGAGATGAGGGATGCCTGAGTTTGCTAAGCAGTCAGGAAGGTTTCACAGAAGGCAGTGTTTGCAGGGACTTTCAGTGGGTAGGTAAGGGGTTACGGGGGAGGTAAATGGAGGAGGATATTCCAGGCAGAGATAATGTCATAGCGTGCATGCAGAGGCAAAATAACCCCTGGTGTATTCAGGAATTTTAGTAGCTCATGTGGGTACTGGGGCAAGTGACAGGTCTCCTGGACAAGAGGCATGACTGTGACAATCAACGGAGATTGGACTTGATTCTTTAGCTACTCAGGAGCTACTGAGAATGTTTGAGCTGGGAGTGGGGGAAGGTGGGATTTGTAAGTTACAAAGTGTATTCTGCTAATTATAAGGAGGGAAATTGCTGACAGGAGAGTCTACACTTAGAGAAGCCAGCTAAGATGCTGGAGAGGAGAGGACATTTGGATACTAGACACAGGTCAAAGATGGAAAGGATGAATTCAGCCAGCGCTGCCACATACGGTTGTGCAGGTTGCACACTGTATAACTCACGACACCTAAGGGGCACAGATACATTGACATATTTATGACACGCATTTCCCAGCAGATGGCAGTAGAGTTGAGAATGGAATGTGTTTTCCTCATTTGCACGAAGGAGTCCAGTTGTCCAGGGTTTGGGGAAATGGATGGGAGTGAGAAGGCTGCAGCTCTCCAGGCGGGGAGGGGTGGGGAGAGCACAAGATGACAGCCAGGTTTCTGACCTGGGCAACTTAGAGACCAGAGGCTCCGGTTGTTGAAGGGTGGATATAGGAGAGGGAGCCAGTTTGGGTTTAGGACAAGTTGTACTGAAGAGACCTGAGAGCCACTTAGATGGACCAGTTAGCAGTCTGGTTCTAAGACGGTCCCAAGGGTGGGACATACTGCATATTTTTCTCTGACATCTCTGTCTCTTGTCCACTGGGCACCACCTCCCCAGGTTACAGATACCCCTTACTCATGAGATGCTCGCTTCTACCTGGTGGGCGTGTGTCAGAATGCACTCCAGGGAAGAGGTGCCAGGCCATCATTCCAGCCTTCTGCCTGGCCCTGGAGGACACCTTGCAGTGCTGACCTGGGCATCCAAGTGCTGCCAGCTTGCCTCTTCAGTGTCAGGAACGAGCATTTCCAGCCACACGAGGGGCTTTCCTAAGTCATCCACCAAGCCCAGGGTGTGACTCTGGGCCAGGTCCCCAGAGCCGCAGAAGCTGTGAGGCTGGACTGGGAATGTCCCTGCCCTGCCTTGCTCTTGGCCTGGCTTGCTGATGGCCAATCAAGCTGCCCGCTCTCCCTCATTCAGTCATGACCCATCCGTTGTCGGCTTAGTGAATGCGACCTCTTTCCTCCCCCCATCTTGGGGGCTGAAATAGGGTCTGCAAGCCAAGCTGAACAGGCTGAGGTCCCTCAGCGAACACCATAGACTCATGCTGGAGAGATCCAGGGAGGTGTTTGGAAATCTTTTTTGCATTCCCTGTAGATTCATAAGAGCTTTTGCAAGAATCATAGACCAGCATAATTTTTCTCCCCTCTTAGGTTTTTCTGTTTGATTGTTTTTTAATTGTAGTATAGACATTTTTTTTGGCTCAGCTGGCAAAGAATCCGCCTGCAATGCAGGAGACCTGGGTTTCGTCCCTGGTTTGGGAAGATTCCCTGGAGCAGGGACCAGCTACCCACTCCAGAATTCTGGCCTAGAGAACTCCATGGACTGTATAGTCCATGGGGGTCACAAAAAGCTGGATACGACTGAACGACTTTGACTTTGCAATTGGTTTCTTGGTTATATAGTTGCTTTAAATGTTGGGCTAGTTTCTGCTGCACAACAGTGGCTGGATCAGCTATAGGTTTACTTTACCCCCTCCTTTTTGGACTTCCTTCCCACTACGGTCGCCACAGAGCATCGAGTAGAGTTCCCTGTGCTACACAGTAGGTTCTCATCAGGTATCTGCTTTATTATTAGTCTCTCAGTCATACCCGACTCTTTGTGACCCCAGGGTCTGTAGCCTGCCAGGCTCCTCTGTCCATGGAATTCTCCCTGGAGTGGGTTGCCGTTCCCTTCTCCAGGGGATCTTCCCGACCTAGGGATTATACCTGGGTCTACCGCACTGCAGGCAGATTCTTTACCATCTGAGCCACCAGGGAAGCCCTATCTATTTTATGTATAGTATCGACAGTGTGTATATGTCAATCCCAACCTCCCAATTCATCCAACTGCCCCCCATTCCCCCTTGCTTTTACATCTTTTCCAACTTTGAGGAGACAGACAATATATATGACCTAGTATCTAAAGCAAACCCTTTACTACTACTTTAGCTCTCTGAGTTTTTTAAACATACTTAATTTGGGGCAAAAGTCCATATAGTCAAAGCTGTGGTTTTTCCAGTAATCATGTATGGATGAGAGACTTGGACCATAAACAAGGGTGGGCACCGAAGAATTGATGTTTTCTAACTGTGATGCTGGAGAAGACTCTTGAGAGTCCCTTGGGCTGCAAGGAGATCAAACCAGTCAATCTTAAAGGAGATCAACCCTGAATATTCATTGGATGGACTGACGCTGAAGCTCCAATACTTTGGCCACCTGATGCAAAGAGCTGACTTACTGGAAAAGACCGTGATGCTGGGAAAGATCGAAGGCAAGAGGAGAAGGGGATGACAGAGGATGAGATGGTTGGATGTCATCACTGACTCAATGGACATGAGTTTCAGCAAACTCAGGGAGATAACAGGGAAGCCTGGCGTGCTGCAGTCCATGGGGTTGCAAAGCCTCAGACATGACCCACTGACTGAACACCAGCTGTCTGGGGCTAATGTGAACATAGCATTTGTCCATCTCAGGTTCAGCCGTCAGTCTTGTCCCTTTGCTGCTCTATGTTCTTTTCTAATGTCGTTACCTGACGGACCCTCCTTTATCCATCAACTCTCACAGATTTCTTTTAACATTCACCCATATAAACTATGCTTGAGAAAATGTAAAAGAAAATGTATTTACTTAGCAAATGTTTAATTAAAATCTCCTAAGGATGGCCTCAGTGACTAGAGAAGACTGATCATCATCCCCCTCAAACTCCAAAAACCATCTTGTCGAATGTTTTGCGGTGAAATGGAAACCCCAACAGGGTTAGGGTTTAGGTTACTCAGAGCCTAAATCTTTTTAATTATAGTGCTTTCTGGCAGGAAGCTCAGAGTCTAAAGTGATTCTTCTCTTTCAATGTTAAACTCCTCCCCTAAGGGTTTTTTGAGCTGGCTCTGTGGTTGCACTTTGGGTTATGCTTGACGCAGAACAAAACTGCTTTGGATTGGGTTGCCCCGAAGTGTCGACTGGCATGGTTGCTTGATAACGTTGAACTGGGTGGAATCTGAGGGTATGAACAAGTAGGTTTCCTTTCAAGAGACTCAGTGCCAACTGTTCTGTAAGAGCAGCTACTCCCACCTGCCTCCTGCGGTCAGGTGAGGTGAGCCTGATTAGGGAAGCCAGTGCCAGTAATCAAAAGAAATTGGTGCAGCCACTACAGAGAGCAGTACGGAGATTCCTCAAACAACTAAAAACAGAGCTACATGGTGTATAACTATCTAACCCTGCAGTCCCACTCCTGGGCATATATTTGGGGGAAAAAATGGTTGGAAAGTCTATTGCTGTTCAGTGTTCACTGAAGCACTGTTTATAATTGTGCTGTGAGCAACGCAACTGAAACGGCCACGGACAGAGGAATGGATAAAGAAGGTGTGGCACATATACATGATGGACTATTACTCAGCCGTTATAAAGAAGGAAAGAATGCTGTGTGCAGCACTGTGGATGGACCGAGAGATGATCACACTGAGTGAAGTAAGTCAGACAGAGAAACAGAAACGCCTGTGATGTCCCTTATATGTGGAATCAGAAAGAAATGGTACGAATGAACTTCCTTACAAAACAGAAGGAGACGCACAGTCTTAGAGAACGGACTCTTGGTTGCCGGTGCACACTGCTATATTTAAAATGGATAACCGACAAGGACCCACTGCAGAGCACAGGGAACTCTGCTCCTTGTCATGTTACAGCCTGGGTGGGAGGGGAGTTTGGGGGAGAATGGATACATGTATATGTATGGCTGAGTTCCCTTGCTGTTCACCTGAAATTATCACAACACTGTTAATCAGCTATTCTCTGATACAAAATAAAAAGTTTGAAAACAGAATATATCATCAAACCACCATAGTCTACGTACTACGAACTTTAATCAACAACCACAGCTTCCAGTGTGCCTCTGTGTGCTCTGCCTTCCCTGGAGAGGCACAAAGCAGACAGGCTGGAAGGCGGGCATCCCCGAGATGGAATCCTAGCTTTGCTAATTCACCATTTGGGTGATCTCCAGCAAGTTACTCTCCCCAACGCCCCACTCAAGAACCAACCTCCTCATTTGTTAAATGAGAATATAGTACCTCCCTTCAGTTCAGTTTAGTCACTCAGTTGTGTCTGAGCAGCACGCCCCATGGACTGCAGCATGCCAGGCCTCCCTGTCCATCACCAACTCCCGGAGTTTACTCAAACTTATCTCCATTGAGTCAATGATGCCATCCAGCCATCTCATCCTCTGTCATCCCCTTTTCCTCCTGCCCTCAATCTTTCCCAGCATCAACATCTTTTCAAATGAGCCAGTTCTTTACATCAGGTGGCCAAAGTATTGGAGTTTCAGCTTTAACATCAGTCCTTCCAATGAACATCCAGGACTGATCTGCTTTAGGATGGACTGGTTGGATCTCCTTACAGTCCAAGGGACTCTCAAGAGTCTTTTCCGACACCACAGTTCAAAAGCATCAGTTCTTCAGCACTCAGTTTTCTTTATAGTCCAACTCTCATATCCATACATGTTCCGTTACAGAATGACTTTGAAGATTGAAAATGATATGTGTAAAGCATCTAATCAAATAATTGACATTCAACAGTTACCTAATGAATGATGGATGAGAATAGTATGATTTATAAAATCACAGATTCATTATTTACATTTACCGGACACTTACTAGGGTACCATGATGAATGACATGCCCTTTTATCCTGCAGAATCTCCTTACAAATATAAGTATCATTCCTATTCAGAATGAAAAAACGTTTGGCGAAGTTAAGGAATGTGATATGGCCAATCACATGGACAGTCAGGAGTGGAGGCAGAATTTGAACTCTGCCTGTATGACCTCAAAGTCTTACCCAGTGAAGAGAGAATTTAAAGGAGGGAGGAGAAATTCTGCAAGGCAGCTGGCCAAAAGTCCATTTCATGTCATATCTGGAGTTATCAACAGTATGCAACAGTCAACCTGTCAAAATGTTCATGTGGCATTTTGTATCAGGCAGAAGAAGTTAGTTAGAACCGTGGTAACAAACAAACTAAATATTAAAAAAACTAAGATCATGGCATCTGGCCCCATTGCTTCATGGCAAATANGGACCTTCGTTGGCAAAGTAATGTCTCTGCTTTTGAATATGCTATCTAGGTTGGTCATAACTTTCCTTCCAAGGAGTAAGTGTCTTTTAATTTCATGGCTTCAATCACCATCTGCAGTGATTTTGGAGCCCAGAAAAAAAAGTCTGACACTGCTTCCACTGTTTCCCTATCTGTTTCCCATGAAGTGATGGGACCAGATGCCATGATCTTAGTTTTCTGAATGTTGAGCCTTAAGCCAACTTTTTCACTCTCCTCTTTCACTTTCATCAAGAGGCTTTTTAGTT